>VKOC01031419.1:0-17709 GCA_009364415.1 Spea multiplicata
CACAGGGCCGGACTGGGACTGAAAAGCAGCCCCATATAGTTTATCTCGCGGTCGCGCTCTTATACCCACACGCACCCCTTATACACACCCGAGTCACACTATTTGCCGTACAAATAACTATAAAACATTCTTTTTATCACATTATTTGTATTAAATGCCAGAAAGCAAAAGTGTTAAAAGGCTCTAATAAATGAAATACATTACACATAATGTTTCCTTTTATTTGCCAACCTGCCCCTCCCAGTTATGCACATCTGCCCCAGACTTGCCACTCTGCCCCCTTTTAACCCCCTATATGCCGCTCTGCCTCCAGAAATGCCTTATACCCCCTATATGCCACTCTGCCATATAGGGAGTTAAAAGGCATTTATAGAGGCAGAGTGGCATATAGGGGGTTAAAAGGCATACCATGGGGCACTCTGCCTCCAGAAAAGCCTTATGCCCCCCATATGGCACTCTGCCTCCCTGATATGCCTTATACCCTCCTATATGCCACTCTGCCCCATGATATGCATTTTAACCTCCTATATGCCACTTTGCCTCCAGAAATGCCTTGTAGCCCCTATATGCCACTCCTATATGCATTTAGGGGGTTAAAAGGCATATCATGGAACAGAGTGGCATATAGGGGTATAAAGCATATCAGGGAGGCAAAGTGGCATATAGGAGGGTATAAAGCATATCAGGGAGGCAAAGTGGCATATAGGAGGGTATAAGGCATATCAGGAGGCAGAGTGGCATATGGGGGGCATAAGGCTTTTATATAAAAAAAATATTATACAGTTTGTTTAAAAAAATAAATGAGTTTACTGACCTTCTACTTCTTCCACTTTGGGGCTTTTTCATCTTCTCATCCGCCCTCTGGTAGCTGCAGGCCGCCATTTTCTATGTTAACAGGAAGTCACTGACAGGATATCCGGTGCTCCAGCAGTCTGAGTGCGAGGGGGCGGAGCTTTCACTTCACGCTCCTCCCATCACTATGCGGCCATCAAATTAATGGGAATTTAATAGAAACGGACGCTGGGTGCTGATGCCGCCGGCCGGGGCTACTTTAATTCTTTTTTTTTATTATTTAATATGCTGGATCGGCTTGCCATATAAAGTAAAATAAATAAAAGTATTAAAGTTGCTCCGGCCGGCGGCATTCAGCACCCAGCGGCCGGTTTTTCATAACATTTCATTATAATCTGATGGCGCATAGTGATGCGCAGCAGCTGTGAGGGCGTGCAAAGAGTCAGTGCGAGGGGGCGGAGCTTTCGCCCCTCACGCTGCTCCCATCACTAGGCGGCCATCGCACCCGGCCGCTGAGTGCTGATGCCGCCGGCCGGCGCTGCTTTAATACTTTAATAAAAAAAGAATGGAAGTAGTGCCGGCCGCAGCGGCCATTTAGCCATCCAGCCTACGAATCTGCAGGCCCACGGGGAAATTTCCCGGTATCCCGGTGGGCCAGTCCGGCCCTGATTATACAGGGGGCCGGTCACTGATTTAACTATACATTATACAGGGTTGCCGGCTCACTGATTTATCTATACATTATACAGGGGGCCGGTCACTGATTTATCTATACATTATACAGGGCAAGTGTTGGTCCTTTATTTTTTGGCTCCGCAACAAACACGATTAACCCTGTACCGTTAGACAGGAGAGACGGCCGGACGATGTCTCCATCCAGAGCTAATACGGAAAATATACATTTATCTCCCATTGGCCATAACTTCATTCCTCCAAGGTCACCTCAGGAAGGACAAGAATCGTCTCTCGACGCCTTTAAGGGAATTAATTGGCTGAGTTCTGATGACATTGAAATTCTCGATGAATAATAGATTTCGGTAAAATGTCTCGGACTGTGAGGTGAGGAGGAATCGGGGCAGAGAACATCGCCCTGGACGGAAAGGGTCTCTGACCGTGAAACGGCTCCTCTGGAGCTGCAGATGGACACGGGGGCCAAATCTGGACAGGAAAGCCGACCTTATAATTAAAGTAATTAGACAGAGCGGCGTCATCCGGACTCAGCGAGCGACCGGCAAGGTTATTCGGGAGATAATTCCGGCTGCTTTACGGTTATTGAGATAAAGTTTTTCTTTTCTTACTAAATTTTAACTATTTATAAACTTTTATGACTGTAGAACCCTCTAATACCCTCAGGGGAGGAAAGAGGGGGGAAGGGGAAGAAAGAGGGGCACAGGGATTTGAGAGGGGGACTGGCTGGACTAACCAGGGGCGCTTGGGATATATGATAATACTGATTGTAGGGAATTTCTGGTCATATACATTGTAACAGATCCCGTATATTTCTATAAGCAGCTATAATGTATCATTTCCTTGTATTAAGAGGTCACTCGGGTCTCTCATTTGAGTAATTTATATATATTATAGAAATAGAACATGGGACAGTCGGGGCATGTCGGAGGATGCCCCCAGATGGCTTACGTTTCCCAATGGCCCGCAAGAGTGCCATTGGGTGGGGCAGTGCCTAAAAATTGGGACTGCCCCGTGGAAAACAGGGCACTTGTCAGGTATGGCGAGACTTCTATCTCCCCGTGAGATACAGTTTAGTTTGGGGGATTCGTGGCTTCGTCTGCATCCATCGGGAAAAACGTTGCGAATACAGAAAATATTCTGCGCCTGAGCCACTGAGGGGTTAATCATTTAATGAAAGAAAAAGAAAATAAATCTCATTTATAGCCACCCCCCCCCCCCGGAAAGCGCGGATTCTCTGTGCATCTCGGCCCTGCGCAGTTACCTGCTGGGATACACGCACTTTCTTTAAATAAATTGCACCTGGCCCCGGGCGAGCAGAACCCCTTCCACTTTGATCCGACGAGAGACGACGTCTACGAGCAGTCAATCCATCAAGATTCCAACGGCCGGCTACGGCGCGGCTCACAAGAGCCTATTATTTATTTTTAAAATCGTATTTTTTTTATTATTGCGAAACGCGGTGTCTCTGGTGGGGGAGGGGGGGCTGCTCAAATATTGATGCGGTATTCCATAGGCGGGTTTGTTATTTTTGACGCGTCGTCACAAGACTATCGTTAAGAAGAGTTTACTGGGGCGGGGGGGGGAAATCAAGTTGGAAAAGTTTGGAAGGAATGCGGCTCCCCGATTTAGCGCGCCGTTTAGAAGACCAGCGTCTTTTTCTTTGGTTTTGGATTCCTGGTAAGGGAAAGGAACCTCTGTCAACGAGGGGTTAATAGTAAGGATCATGTTATACATTGTAAGGAAATGCTTTGGAACCTTCAGCCCATACAATGTATCATCGGATCATCCAGCCAGAAGGTGTGACCAATAAAACTGAGTGATACCCGAGTACCGAGTGATACCCGAGTACAGAGTGATACCTGAGTACAGAGTGATACCCGAGTACCGAGTGATACCCGAGCACCGAGTGATACCCGAGTACAGAGTGATACCCGAGTACCGAGTGATACCCGAGTACCGAGTGATACCCGAGTACAGAGTGATACCTGAGTACAGAGTGATACCCGAGTACCGAGTGATACCCGAGCACCGAGTGATACCCGAGTACAGAGTGATACCCGAGTACCGAGTGATACCCGAGTATTGAGTGATACCCGAGTACCGAGTGATACCCGAGTACCAAGTGATACCCAAGTATCGCTGAATTATAGCCAACCGAGTCTTAGGGTTTTTACCCAAATCTGGGGCTCTTGGGATGAATGGGCAGATTCTCAGCTTTGTGCTTTGGAAAATAACTAAAAAACAGGATATTTTATTTAGAGCCTGAAAACGACCATAATGGAGCTGGGTCCCCCGACGGGTCAGGTTTTGGTGGAGGAGATGGGTTGGCCATTTGGCCTCCTGTCTCCCATTGAAGACTCCAGTGGTTCTCGTCAAGAAAATCTAGCCCTCCGATAGATCTTTTAGCCAGGGAGGGAAGGGGTCTTGGCGCGTTGTCCACCGTCGAGGAGTATGGCCACGGAGGATGAAGGTTTGGTGGTCCATTGATCCATAGTCGCCATTACTTGGGCTCTTACGGCTTCAATAAATGGCTACAAACCTCACAGCTCAATGTTCTGCCAATCTTGGGCTGGAACATCATGGTTTTGCTCCTCTATGATGTCATCACGATGCCCTCTCTAAAACACGTAATTTTGGGTCCTAATGTTCAGAAACCTCCTCATTGTTTTGCCTTTGTCTACGGACTGAAGAATTAACCCTTTCTCTAGAAAGGTGACAAACGGGACGGTCTGGTGTCTTATTCCACGGAAGGGTCACCTTGATGTCGCCGTATTAACGCGCGAGAGGTGGGACTCGGGGGGGGGGTGGGGGTCCATACACTCGCTCCTGAGAAGTCTCTTTAAAAGTTGATCATTAATTGCCTCTGGTGTCTTCGCGGAAGAGTCGCGCATGTGTCATTGAATCCTCCGTGGAAATACGAGGCGCCAACGCGTCCCAATGTGAGCCGGGATGAGTGGCGTTTGTCCTTGAAGTCTCTGCGGAGCGAGGAGTGACAGATACGAGCCCCCTGATGTCTGACGGGAGACGTGGATGAAGAACGTGTCTCGATTTCCTATGGAGGCAAACTTTTAGATGTTGTGCTTTTTACCTGCGTGTTGCCGCATTGCAAATGGTTGATATTTTTTTTCCCCCGCGCGTTAATATTCAGTATCTGGAAAGGCGTATATCGCACAGACTCTTCTTTTAGAATTCCCTTTCATGTTGTTCCCTAAACAAGAGAAACAAATAGAAAACGCGAAATCAAAGCCAGATCTTTCCATATTTATGATTGTTGCGTCGGGAAGGGTTTGATAAAACAGCTGCAAAAACTACCCCCCCCCCCGATAACGCATCTCCCAAAGTAAATTAGGAGACGATATATCGGCAGAGCGTAAACAGCTTGTCTAAACATCCCGTTATCGTGTTCCTGCGCGGGATCTGCATGTAGGGAGCGTTATCGGCCCGTAAGCCGCTGGGTATTTATTCCTCGACGGTATCCGTTAAAGGCCGCGTGTGAGGCGTCGGGGGCAGGGATTCCGCGCGCAAAAAACAGGAATTCCAATTAAAAAAAAATTAGAATGCAAGGATGTTGAGTGAAAGGAAAAAAAAATTAATTCCCATAAAAAATTTAATTAATATGCGAGATAAAATCATTTGTGAAACGCGTTGGGTGAGATCTGTAGATTCTTTATAAAGAAGGTTAACCTCCTATCCTCACTCCATTAAACTGCCTCCTGTCTTCACATTGTCTTCTTTCCTCACTCCATCGACTTGCCTCCTATCAGGGCCAGATGCCTGGACCAGCGGGGCCGCCAACAATCATCCAAGAAACGATCCTCGATCCTGGGACTTGATAGGGGTCCGGTAGAAGCCCCCATAATGTGCAGAGGACGCATACATAAGAGATCTATGCCTGGGGGGCAACAGAGGGGCTTCGTGCCTGGGGTGCTATTTGGCCCACGACTGGCCCTGCCTCGTATCGATCAGCAAAGTGAGACACAACAAAGATAATCAGATATTCCGGGGGGGGGGGGCGGTAGAAAATATTCTCCATTTTTATGCAAAATCCTCCAAAACATTAGTCACCGACCGCCGAGGCAGCGGGTAATTCACGCGGGGGGGGGGGCGCAAAGTACAAATATTTGGAGGTTTTGCCCTTTTCTACAGACAGAAGCGGCCCGGAAAAAGAAGCAAAATACAGAAAATCCTCAGTGAATTTCGTGTTCGTTTTATTTTTACTCATTTTGAGATTTTTTTTTGTCTCGGAACGAAGAAAAGAAAACAATCATCGCTTAGAAACCAAGGAAATATTCCTGATGTGATCCAGAGGAGGGGGAAATTGCGCAATAAATTGATTATAAATAATATATCTCCTTGTTCTAATTTTGCTAATTTTTTTTCCCCAAGAAACCAAAACCATCAGTCTGCTGGGGCGCGGGGGAGGGGGGGGCTTCATTACTATTTAAAACGCAAATAATTGACCCTAAAACGCAGAGAGAGCCCTGTGGAGAGAGAGAGAAGTAGAATTATTTATTTCTTTTCTCCAAAAATAAATAGTAATAATATAATAATGATCAAAAACGACATTTAACAGAACGTTTTAATTGCCTTATAAAAATTGTAACAAAAAACCCCCCAAGATTTTTGTTTTGCTTTTGCTTTTTAAGTTGAATCATTAAGAAATCACCGTTTTTTTGTTTTTGTTTTCTCGTTTAACGTTGATTTCCATGACTGACGCTTTCAGTATCCCCCCCCCCATTAGCGCTTCTGTCGCTGTCATTCTTTAGGCTGGAAGGATATTAGCGCTAAGCAGATGTGCGGCTCCAATTCCGTGCCGGGTGTTGGCGCTCTTTAATCTCGCCGGGATTTGACACGGTTTCATCTCGGCATCATGTCGGAATAACGACATTCTAGTTCCACGTCTTTAGCATCTATTCCAATCTTGTTAAAACACGAGTAAAACGGAGCTGAACAGGGAGTCACTTTATAAATTCCTCATTATCCGGGTTTTTTTCACCTTGAAGGAGTCGAGAAATCCTAGAAGCGTCGGATCCAACGGGTTGTGGAGCGCCTCGGCTCCAACCTACGAGGGGCATCCGGGAAGACCCTCTTGGGGCTTTTTTTACTTCATCATTTATAAAGCGCTGACGGCTTAGACAACACTTTCCGTATGAGTTACCGGGACAACGGATTTAGGGCCCAAAAGCTTACAATCTAAGAGAACACATAGAACCTGCTGGCAGATCGGCCCCCGGCGGCCCCCGTCTAGTCGCCCGTTTCTCCTGCTGTAAAGACTCAAATCTTAATCAGTCGTTGGTCTCGTCTTAGATTCAGGAGCCGTCTGTCTGTCCCGCGCATGTTTAAGGGAGGGAGGAAGAAAGAAAGGAAGGAAAAAATAAGGAAGAAAGCGTCTCTTACAAAGTAAAAGTATTGCTACATTTTTAAGTTATGCACACAATAAACACCATTATTCACCTGATTTTACCTGTAACAGGAATGGATACAGCTGTATTAAAAAAATGGAGTCTTTAGCTGAAAAATGATCCCTTTTTGGGACAACATAGAAAAAGATTTCAAATTCTACAAAATTTCCAGGCCTCGGAGGTCACTTCTTCAGATTGGAATTCGTTTAAATATTTACCCGGAGCTCACAAACACAAAAGTGCAACGAGTGCTAAGAACAGAACGGAGCCTCCGCTTCCATCACTAAGTTATCACACAATGATTGTTGCATTGAGGGGTTAAAGGTGCCGTTCCACCTACTCTGAAACTTCCTTCCCTGTACAGCGGAAACAAATAACCATCAATTACATGTTTCTCATTAAAACTTTTACCAGGACACAAAAACAGACACAAAGCCAGTGGATGGCAAGATTGTCACCACTCATAATGATTGATACTGGACTTGTTCCATAGCGTTACTTTACTGAGAGGGTGGTAGATAAGTGGAACAGCCTCCCAGCAGAAGTGGTAGAGGGTAATACAGTGAGGGCATTAAACATGCATGGGATAGACAGACGGCTCCTGAATCTAAGACGAGACCAACGACTGATTAAGGTTTGAGGCTTTACAGCAGGAGAAACGGGCGACGGGGGCCGGATGGGGGCCGATCTGCCAGCAGATTCTGTTTCTAAGCTGAGAGGGTTCTGTGCATTCAAAGTTTCTTCTCTGTTATCTTGCTGCCCCCTGGTGGAGATTTGGGTTAATGCAGCTTCAATGTTTTTTTGAATTTAGGTTACATCATTTATTTATTTATCTGTTTTTCTTATTAAAATCTATCCTGGAAATAAATAAATTGTTTAGAAAAAAATGTGTGTGGATTACAGGGATTTTAATGATAGCGGCCAGGGTTTGCCGAATGGCTCCGGTAATCACCGCAGCAGAATATCTCAGCAGAAGGATTTATTTTATTTTGGTTATTTGTAGTTAGAGATAAAAATGTTCATTTAAAGCATAAAAACTGTGGAGTTCTGTTAAAGATTCAGTGACTTAAAACAATCAGTCAATCAAAATGATTGATGTGACCGGTTCCCAATAATCAGAATTTATTACTATTATTATTATTAATCTGGGAGGAAGAGGAAAAATATGAATTTTCGTGGAGAAATTAACCCTTCCTATTAATAGTTCTTAAATCTAAAATGTTGCATCACTCAGGGGATTTTGTTCGGGAACATGTAATTGTCATGAGACACTAAAGCAAGCGCTGATTGGTTCTCGTATTTTATGTACAAATTCATTGATTTGTACGTTTCTTTTCCAGACTATGAGGTCGTTTCAGCAGGTCCCATCCTTACCTCTCGTTTTATTGGTATGTGATGGACTACTTATTATTCAGCGCTACGGAATATGATGGCGCTATAAAAACCTATAAATAATAATATTACCCATTGTACATTGTATGATAAAACAATACATAATAATAATAATACCCTGCTGCTCTTAGAGTCGCTCGTATGGACCTTTAACTCCCGACAGCGAAACTCGGCCTGGGGGAGGTTCCAGGAGTTAAAGGTCTGTGCGAGCGACTCTGTTGGTCGCTGGCAAGGAAGCTCCTCTGGCATCGACCAATAAAGGAGCTCCCTGCCGGCGACCAATAGAGTCGCTCGTACAGACCTTTAACTCCTGATGGTGAAACTCTGCGTTATGCGGCCATTGGGTTGGTGAGAGAGGTTTTGGTCCACGGGAATCTCTCCGGTACGGACCCCAAACCCAAAACCCCTTAGAATGTTCACCTGAGCCTAGGGGGGTCTCTGTAGGTCCCCTGGGGTGATATTAAGCGTTTTATTGGCCTGCGCAGTAAATACGGTAATACCCCTGCGGGTGAATAGAATAGCATCGAATTCGTACAATTTATCTAGATTGCAAGCTCCTGTGAGCAGGGCCCTCCTCACCTGCTATATATTACTTCCTGTACAGCGCTACGGAATATGATGGCGATATATAAATCATATAAATCATGAAATAACCCCAAAATCGTTCTGTTGTTACAAATTCCCCATCTTTCGGCTCAATTCGCTCGTAATCCCCAGAGCCGCCTGGACTCGCATTATTTTGGGGGGGATTTTTCAAATTCTGAAAACCCACGTGGGGGGGGGGGTTTTACTAAGGTAGAAGCAGCGTTGGTTCGTTTGTTTGTTTCAGACAGCAGGACTTTCCCCCCATCTTATCTTCCACAAACTCCATTCTTTACTGGGTAATGTAAAGGGTCAGAGGTCAGAGGTCAGGAACGGGGATACTTTGTGTCAGTGAACATAGAACTAACATAGACTCTGCCCCGTGCAGCGGGTAACAGAACGCCGAGAGCCATGGAGATCCCGGGAACGTTTCTGATGCTGACCACATACTTATTATCCTTCACACCTACCGCCAAAACCGTGAGTGGAAACATCAGGCCGGCAGATCGGCCCCCGGCGGCCCCCGGCTCCCGCTGTAAAGACTCAAACCTTAATCAGTCGTTGGTCTCGTCTTAGATTCAGGAGCCGTATGTCTATCCCATGCATGTTTAATCCCCTCGCTGTATTACCCTCTACCATCTCTGCTGGGAGGCTGTTCCACTTTTTTCTATTTTGAGGAAAATCACCAAATTCAATATATTTCCCACTTTTCCTTTTTTAATTTAGTTGGTTTTGATTTAATTGGGATGTTTCCGTGATCTTACGTTAAAAAAGAAGCTAAATAAAATGTTTAAGAAATATAAGAGTTAAAAACATAAACTTATAGAAAATTGATAGGTTTAACCCAAAATAATAATGGACATCGAACTGCTTTTCGTACTTTTATTTGTATGTTTTTCTGATCAGTCTGATATTTTAATTTTTAACGGTTAAAATAGCGCCATCATATTCCGTAGCGCTGTACAATGGCTAAACAGCACATAACAATTTGGGCAGAAACAAAAGGAAAAGGAGGCACCTGGTCAAAGGAGCTTACAATCTAGAAGGAAATAATCATATTCTCCGTGCTTTGTGTATTCTCTTTACATTTACTTTGATGTTAAAAATCACTATGAAAATGAGCTTAAACAGGTTTTTTTTTACAATTTAGGATTTTTTACAAATTGTTTTATATCTTCCATAAAAATATTTCTAATATACGAGGTCCAATAGAATTTGACAGCCAATCAGTGCATAGAAGTCCTTTTCCCATAGAATATAATATAGAAATATTGGGCTGAAAGAGTCCTTATTAGGAATAAATTCCGTGTCCTTTTTACCCGCGTTTTGCGTCTGGTTATCAGGAGTTCATCGTCGGTTTTATGGGAAGTCAGATGGGAGAGAAGTTCTGGATTCTGCTTTTCACGCCTGACCTGGATTTATACGGCTAACATTGTCCCCTTCTATCCGCAGCATCTGCCCCGGCCCTCCGTCAGGGGTAAGTAATGTCCGCGACGGACCTTAAACTCCCATGAAATGTCTCAGACCTCCACGAACTACAATAACTTCTCACCGATCGTTCCAACGTCCTAAAATTGTAGGTCGTTTTAACGATAGAGAGAGATTGAGAGAGACGTGAGTGGGCTATGACCACAAGGACTCCATATTACCTGCCATAAAGCAATTCACAAGTGACGTGATGACAGAGCATGGCTGTCAGCGATCACAAGCTAACCTTCAACGGTGACCAACGCTGCACCGTCATGTATGATGAACCTTTTCCTTCTCATGGAGCACGTAGGTCATTTAGTGTCCCAGGGGGCACTTTTCATCCCCAGTCCGGCCCCTGAATCCTCCCATTCCCTTCCAGTTTTTATCCAGTTTTTCTAAATTGGTGAAAATAATTCAATATTTTTTTTTTGCTCTGCAGAGAAATTACTGGAAAAAATAGAAAAGGCACTGAAAGAAGAGCTGGGACTCGCTGCACATTATTACGATGACATCATCGGTGCGTCCGGAAACGGCTGATTATCCCAGTATTTCTATAAAGATATTTAATTTATACAGCGTTCTTACGAAGAAAACCCTAACCTAATAAAAAAACGTCATTTTATAAACAATAATTAGAAATCAGACACAATGTTGCTTAAAATGGATGAAAATTATTGGTTTTACCAAAAGAATTTATTTTTGCTCACATATAATATAATAAAACATAAGAAAGTTCAACCAAACACTCTAAATAGTCCAATGCTCCTGCTTTTTAATTGGATGATTACAAAATATATAAATAAATAATATAATAATAATCGTTTTTACAAAATGTGTTTTTTTTTTATTTCCCCCAAGAAACATGAAAAAGGCAGAGAACGGTAATAATGTGATAATAATTTAATAATTGAATATACGTTTTGTAGATCCATGCAGCTCCCACCCATGCTGGAACGGGGGGAAGTGCGAATCGACGGCCGCCGGCTACGAGTGTCGCTGCGCCGAATTCTTCACTGGAGAACATTGCGAGAAATGTAAGTGGATTTGCCAGATTTGCTCGATTATAAGACGACCCCCCCCAAAATTCGAATATTAATTTAAGAAAGAAAAAAAAAGCGTGAATATAAGACGACCCATAAGAAAAAAAGTTTTTCAATTCACACGAAACATTTTTTTTCATATTTTAATAAAAACTGAATGAGAAAATGTATTTTGTTTGTATTTACTTTTTCGCCAACTGCCCCAGCTTGCTACTCTGCCCCCAGATATGCCTAAACCCACCCTATATGCCACTCTGCCCCCCCCTATATCCCCTGGGTGTCTCGTGGGGGCAGTGGGTGGCCGTCTGTGCGATGTGCCTCCGCTTCTGCCGGGCACTGCCGCCGGGGCTTCTATGACTGAGCACCGGAAGGTCATGTGACGCTGGCGCTCATTCATGGAAGCCCCAGAGGAAGTGCCAGGCAGCAGCGGAGGTTCTCTACACGCAGACCCTCCAACCGCTGATATATATGGCGTCCTATTTATGAACGAGTCCAGATCCGAGCTCCTAATTCCAAAAGTGCTGAACTGACCCATTTCCCCGGTTAACGAGTCGTATTAAGGGTCCGCATTTCTGTTTTTAGCGATTAAGTCGTGTATCAAACACCTGTGTAACCGCGGGGAGTGCGTTCTACGGAAGACGGCTCCTTATTTCAAGTGTAAATGCGACTATCCCTACCATGGACCGACGTGTAATCTAGGTGAGTGCTAAACACCAAAAGCAATGGAATCGATTAGAGCTGCAGTTCCACTGAGATAAAATATTAACTTATGTCTCCAATATATTAAGTAAATAAAAAGTTTCACTTTCCTGAGAGGGTGGTAGATACGTGGAACAGCCTCTCGGCAGAGGTGGTAGAGGGTAATACAGTGAGGGGATTAAACATGCATGGGATAGACATACGGCTCCTGAATCTAAGACGAGACCAACGACTGATTAAGGTTTGAGTCTTTACAGCAGGAGAAACGGGCGACTAGACGGGGGCCGCATGGGTCTGATCAAAAAACTACAAAACATTAAAAAGCACATATACTTTAAGGAAGTGTCTATGGCAACAACCTACCAGGGATTGCTTTTGTGTCACATGACATTTAAGCATTTCCCGGAACATGAATGAAGGGAAATCTGATTTATTACCGGGAGGAGGAGATCCAGCAGTCGGAGGAATGACGTTTGGGACGGATTTAGTTATTAAAAGTAATTATTATAATGAAAACGCGTTTAGGGAGGGGAATTATCAGCTGGATGTGAAATTTACCGGAAAGATTTCTCAATTATTTTTAATCTCTATTTTTCACCGGATTCTCCAAATTGGATGTAAATTTCACGCCGGAGAGACTCCTCTCACCTCTTAGTGAATCCGTCACCCGGTATACGGCATGTGGATGAACCCACGGATTCTTTTATATATATTTTAACGTTAATATGATGTTAAATTATACAATAGATTTTTTTTAATTTTAATAAATATAAAATATTTTAAAAAAATAATTTCATTAATGAGATGTCAAAAAAAACTTTTTCTGCAGGATCTACGGATTCATCAGAATATTTCTGCAACTCAATCAGGAAGAATTCTAAAAGTAGCTTTTTTTGCTAACAGCTCTTTTTTAAAAGATATTTACCCCAAATCCGCAGGGCAAAGGGGTGATTTAAGTCACTAAATTATTTTATGCACAACGGGGAGGAAAAAGTTAAATATTTAAGATAAAAATCAGAATATACAGATCCTAAATTCTTTATATATCATTGGAACGATCCGTTGTATTAACCCCTTGAGAGCCTCTGTGAAGAAGCAGATAATGAAGAGGTTTGAAGGAGCGTTTGACGATGTAACGAAGGAGAATGATGACCCAGACGAGGTGTCGTCGTTGTCGTTTGCGGGAGATATCGTGTAACGTTTGTGTATCGCGGGGTTTCTATTAACTCTCTCTTTGTTTCAGAGGCCGACGTTTGTTCTGCAAACCACAATCCTTGTAAAAACGGCGGTCTGTGTATCATCCGTGACAACAATGCCTTTAAATGCCTCTGTCCTCTGCTCTATAGCGGGCAATTCTGTGAAATAGGTAAGTTCCAGAGACCTAAAATCATCCCATTCACTATATCTTCATGTTATTTGACTTTATTTAGAAGATGGTAGATAAGCGGAACAGCCTCCCAGCAGAGGTGGTAGAGGGTAATACAGTGAGGGTATTAAACATGCATGGGATAGACATACGGCTCCTGAATCTTTAATATTTTAAAGGAATATCAGGAACAGTAACACAAGTTTGAGACCAAAAAAGAAATATATATATAATCATAATAACTAAAAATAAAAAATAACAACATTTCTTCTTCACCTCTCATTTTATGTAATAACACTCTGTTTGGGTTTAGTACAAAACTTAATATATCTCAGAGCAAAAAAGGTAAATAAAATTGATAAAGGGATAAGTTGTATTCCCTTGAGTTTTCCTGAAATTCAAGTGTAGTCAGATTTATGGTGAACAAGATCCATGTTGTGCTCCCTCTATGGGTTTTCTCGGCCCGGCACTGGTTGGTCCTTAACGAGTATTAAGAGGATTTGATTTCCTTTCAGGTCCGAATGACTGTTACAGGAACAGCGGACTTCATTACCGAGGTCATGTGACTCGCACAGAAGGGGGCTTTAAATGCCTCCCATGGGACTCCTATCTCCTGACCAAGGAGCTCGTCAACGCGTTTGTCAGCGGGATTTACCTCTACGGGATTGGGGAGCATAACTTCTGCAGGTAAAGCCTCTTAAATATTTAATACCCCAAACCGTAATTATTTAAAAAAATTAAAAAAAATGAAAAATATATCAATTTCTCAATTATTTCATAAAAATCACCCAACATAGAAAGCCTTTTTTACTGTTAGGTCTCCTTAAAATGAACGATATGGGGATGGGGGCGCCATCAAAAACCCAATGATTCAGTTCGTTTTGGGCGTTTATGTCTTTGTTTTATATAAATCTTCATTGTGTTCTTTACATTCGGTTAGAGATGTTAATAATTTAATGTAAAAACATGAACATAAACTCAAGGTCGCCCTACGGAGCGAGGGGTCCGCGGGGTGCAGGAATGGCGGCGAGGCTGCCGTGCGTTACAAAGTATCTTGTGTACCATCGAGCGCTCGAAACATTCTCTTGGCCAGGATTCTAGAAGCAGAGAACATATAGAACGTATAGAACGTATAGAATGTATAGAACGTATAGAATGTATAGAATGTATAGAACGTATAGAACGTATAGAACGTATAGAACGTATAGAACATATAGAACGTATAGAACGTATAGAGCGTATAGAACGTATAGAACTTATTAAACGTTATCGCGTGTATAGAACGTATAGAACGTATAGGGTGTATAGAATGTATAGAATGTATAGAACGTATAGAATTATAGATGTATAGACATATAGAACGTATAGAAGTATAGTATAGAACGTATAGAACGTATAGGAATGTTATAGAACGTGAGAATGTATAGAATGTATAGAACGTATAGAACGTATAGAATGTATAGAATGTATAGAACATATAGAACGTATAGAACTATTTAGCCCAAACTGGAGATACTGCGGGTGGGAATGCGGGAGGGAATGCGGGTGGGAATGTTGGGGGGTAGATGGGATGGAGAGCCCCCCGCGTAACGTGACATTCGTAGGGAGGTCCCATTGGAAGCGACGTCCGGTGTCTGATGGACTCACGAGGCTTTGTGAAGTCGTTTGAGGAGCGTCTTCCCCTGTGAAGCGGTTGGGATATATAGGTCGGGGTGGTCCGTTTATGGCCCTAATGGCCCATTCATGGTGTTCTACGTCTCTATATTGTGAAGATCATAGTTCTGTAGATTGGGTTTCTATACATTTAGTATACGCAGTCACATCTGCTTCCCACACCCTGGAGCTTCGACTCTTCACTCCTTCATGTCTTGAAGATTTAGAGAAGACCCCAGCAGTCAGCAAGCCCCCCCCGACTGACCCCCATCATCCGTAATATTTATTAATTTCTACATCCAGGAATTCTCGGGTTTTTCGTTAGATTTGCGTGGATTTTCTTGGGTCAAGAAGTCGAAGAGCAAATGAATGACTCCGCTGGATGCATGACGGGGTTAATAAAACGTGGCCTCTGATTGGTGTTCGGAAGATCCCACTGCCCCGCGAGGCTGGGAATAAACGCCATAATAACTCAATCCTTCTGTTCTGGCCCATTTTCTACAATCAGCGAAGGACGTGAAGCTCGTTTGCGTTTCTCCCACCACAAAACCAAGACCCGCAAGGGCATCGCGATTCCTCTCTACGACTTTATTCAGCTGCGAGACAATGGCTTCCCACCTGCTCGCATGTAAAACAAGGCCATCCCTTGTGACGAGCAGAAGGCTTCCACCTCCTCTCCTTTGTCTCAGGTGAAATAAAAGTTCCTCGTCTATTTAATGTCGAAGGTCACGGATGTACGGAATTCATAGATGAAGCGGCTTCCGGAATAAAAGACTTTATAGAATTCTGATAACCGCTAATCGTCCTTTACATCCGGAGGAAACCTGACTGCCGTTCTTTACTTTTTTTTTGTTCCATCGGTGCTTCTCGCCTCGACGTCGCGTTTCTCGCTGCTTGAAAGCAGGTTTGGAGGAGATTTCAATGTCACAATCATCTCATTCAGCAAAGACGAAGCATTCTGATGGAAACGCGAGGACTCCGGGGGATAAACGCGTCGCTGTGACCCGGGCGCTCGGAAATTATACGATGTTTCAACCTCAGATTTATAAAAATACGGGAAAATCAGTAAAACAGAAACACAGAGCCGCTCGCTGCATCTAATTTGCTGTTTTTTTTCCTGATATGAGACTCTTAATCAATCCTTAATTAATAACCTAATCGCATAGAAACCAAAATGTTTCAGGCCGATCGGCCCCATCCGGCCCCCGTCTGGTCGCCCGTTTCTCCCGCTGTAACGACTCAAACCTTAATCAGTCGTTGGTCTCGTCTTAGATTCAGGAGCCGGATGTCTATCCCATGCATGTTTAATACCCTCGCTGTATTACCCTCTACCACCTCTGCTGGGAGGCTACTCTACTTATCTACCACCCTCTCAGTAAAGTAAAACTTCTTTACATCTGAGCCTCGGGGTTTGTTTCAAATAAACACGGCTGACAAAAGTTTGTTTTTTTCAACAGACCAGTTTTTTTTTGCAGTATATAAACTATAAAAAATAGCACTTGAAAATACAAAAAGTTCTTTCGAACGGAATAATTACGTGAAAAGTTCAATAAATGAAGGAAACGGTAATGTTCTGGTTCTCGTTTTTCCAAGCGAATTCTTCTGTGATTACTGGGTTGTTTTTTTTTTTGTTTGTTTTTTTTTGGGTGGATTTGTGAATATTCTCCTCTTTATTTCCCCAATTAGCAGCGCGCTTTCTGCTTTCTCTGCGCAGGAATCCAGATGGTGCCGAGAAGCCGTGGTGTTACTTTGAAAACGCGGGCGGAGAAGTGAGTCGGGACTCGTGTGAAGTCCCCGTCTGTGCGCAGGGTGAGTAACGCTCCACGTCTCACTCCGTCGCGGGGAATCGCAGGAACCGCGGGCGCCAATTAATTACCGCGCGGCCGCCGCTGCTCCCTCAAACATCCCGACGACTGCTTTCATGCTTTTTACACTGGAATTATCCGGAAATTGGTTCCCTCGCCTGTGACTTTCTGACTTTCTTCAGAATTTGTTACGTTGTAACCGGAAAATGTAACCGACGGAAACGCCGTGATATTAAACCATTGTGTATATTGTAACGGCATAGAAAGGGCTTTTTTTATCACCCAAAAAATGTCCTGCGTTAGAGAAAATTATCACAATTTTTTTTATTCCTCGGATCAGATCAAAAAGTTTTCAAAAATGTCGCTCTATTTCCTTTTTTTTACCCCAGTTGTAGTTTTTGCCCCATAATATAACGTTTTCAGGCAGCTGCATATCAGCCGTTTGAATGATTCTCGCTCTGTTATCTGACCCCCGATCTACTAAACACCGCGACTCCTTATCATACTGCCTGTGGGGAACAATAGAATGACTCAGTCTTAATCACCCAGCCGGACTCTCTGACTAATGAAAGCCTATGGAGAGACGGACTTCATTAGCATCGCCATAAAGCATTAGCTCAGTGTGGTGTTTGAGCCGGGAAAGTCACCCAAAATATCACATGACAGCAACGGCGGCTCCAGGTCTACAGAGAAAGGGGGTTATTACTGTATACAGCGCTGGGGGTTATTACTGTATACAGCGCTGGGGGTTATATTACTGTATACAGCGCTGGGGGTTATATTACTGTATACAGGGCTGGGGGTTATATTACTGTATC
>VKOC01031424.1:0-14964 GCA_009364415.1 Spea multiplicata
ACTTACACAGTCCGAGTGTATTGTAATACCTCTACAACTATTACTAACAGTCCGAGTGTATTGTAACACCTCTACCACTAATACTTACACAGTCCGAGTGTATTGTAATACCTCTACCATATTTGCTTGATTATAAGACAAGATTTTTTCAGAACAAATGCTCTGAAAAATAACCCTCCTCTTATATTCGGGGTCGTCTTATAATCAAACCTCAAACAGGGGTCTGCCTATCAGACTAAGATCCAGATGCCCTGCAGCGCTTCAGCGGACCAGGATCCTCCTCTCTGGCAGCCAGTGGACATCTGCGCCATGCACACAGACAACCTCCACTGCTGCTGGCACTTCCTCTGGGGCTTCTATGACAGAGCGCCGGTGTGACATGAAGTGTCGAGTAGCAGCAGCGGAGTTTGTCTATGCGCATCGCGCAATATTCACCAGCTGCCAGAGTGGAGGATCCCCCGCAGAATAAGGCATATCTGGGGGGCAGAGTGGTAAATGGGGGGGTATAAGGCATAATTGGGGGCAGAGTGGCATATAGGGGGGTATAAAGCATAAATGGGGCAGAGTGGAATATAGGGGGGTATAAGGTATATCTGGGGGGGCACAGTAGCAAGCCGTGGGGCAGATGTGCATAACAGGGGGACAGGTTGGCAAATAAAAGCAAATAAAAACAAGTAATGCATTTTTCTCACTCATAGTTTTTATTAAATATGGAAAAATAGTTTATATGTGAATTCTTATTTACTAATAAAACATTTTTCTTATAGGGTAGTTTCATATTCAGGCTTTTTCTTTTTTTTTCTAAATTAATATTCAAATTTTGGGGATGTCGTCTTATAATCGTGCAAATAGGTTATACTAACACAGTCCCAGTGTATTGTAATACCTCTACTACTAATGCTAATACTAACACAGTCCCAGTGCATTGTAATACCTCTACTGCTATCGATTCTAATAACCCAGTAATCTGCACAGAAATACCATGAACTGCAGAAATGACAAATTTATTGTCGCACAGAGAGATGTAGCAAAAAAAAGTGTTTTTCCCTCTGCGTTTGAATAAGTGTGCGCAGCACATCCCAGGGCCTCTGCATATTGTGGAGATGCTCTTTGATGTTGCTGTCTAAGAATGGAAACTGGAAACACATTTAGGCTCATGTATAAAAAAAAGTGATTCTGCTGCAACTTTTGAGATTTGGTCTTATCTCCATAGCAAACAATGGAACGATCCTGACTGCACCTATCCATTTTATGTTATATACAACATATTCTTCAACTATAAGACTACCTCTCAAACCTTGCTTCATAATACATAACCCAACTGAGCTGATCGCCCACCAAATGGAACTATGGTAATGAGCTGTCCCACTATGTGGGTGTCCTCCTATCCAATTAATAAAAAATCAGGAATGGCTGTTTCTCCACTCTGGTGGCATCTGGTGATGGTGAGCTGTAATTGTATCTCTTCCATTTACTCATAAACAAACTTTGTGTTGTCCCTAACTAATTGGCTAGTAGTAGCCAAATCTGAGAAGCCACAGGCTGTGTTTTCACACCTTTAGAAGGCATATTTCCACACCAGATCTTGTTTCAGTGAACACTATACTCCTTCAGTCTTCCAGCCAGCTACTTTCGGGTTAAAATAGGACTTAATCCTTCCACAACAGAACAATCAGCAACACATTTTTTTATGGCCTCTTATGTCCTTAAGTAACAGAAAGCCAATTAGACCCAACAGATCCACTCAACCTTTCTTACATAAGATCACTGTTCAATTCAGTCTCTCCTCTTTTTTCATATTCTTTTTTATACGTTTCCAAAGTTCAGCATCTCATTTAGCTCCTCTTGACTCTGCCAGAAATATGTTTAATGCAACAATTTTGCTAAAACTAAATACTTAATTTTTTCTTTCAATAATCTGAGGTTTTATTCTTTTTTTTTTAATACTGTATTGGAACACAGACAACACAATCAGTATTGATCAACATAGCACCAACTCACCATATCTGTGTTAACATCTTTTTAAATGGTCTTTAAAATATTTTACTAATGTTTTACTTTTTTTTCTAAAGACTATTACTCCATGGGCGTGGGGCACACATCTAATCTGTGACTTTCTCTATGCACCAGGAATAAAACAAAAAAAGCACTAAAAAGAAAAAACAGCCATTCTGAACATGAAACTGTATGTGAGATGCAGTGAAAATAAACACCTCATTCTGCCACATTGATTATGTATTATGGTGAAGCAACACATGCTGGGTTGGTCCAATAAACTGCATGGAACCTATAGAAATAGAAGGGACTCATACCATCATTACAGTTTTAAAATATAGTATCATTTCTTGTTTTTACAAATTAAAATGTTTGTATAGAAGTTTATATATGTATTTTGGCATGTTGTGTTAGCACAGCCTACTAGACAAAGACACTAAGCAATAGAATGGTCCAGTCTTAATCACCCCTCTGACTAATTAAGGTCTATAGGGGAAAGGGGACTTCATTAACATTGCCAAAAAGAAACATCTCAGTGTGGCGTTTGGATGTCAATCAAAATATCACATGGCTGCCTGCAATGGCGACCGGCAGATCTGCAGATAAAGACAGTTTATTGGAACAATGTGAAAGAAACCCACTTTCTTTCCAGTGCTGCAGTACATCATTATTAAATGCTTAATGAAATATAGAAAGATATTTATTTTTTTCCCATTTAATCCTAGCACAACCTACCTACAGCTACCTATCATTATTTCAATTATTGGAATATTCCTAAAACACGACACATATTTTGCATTCTATTTACTATACATATGATTATATGCTCACACACAAATGAAAAAAAAAATAATGTTAAATCTCCTATTAACTGGTCAGATGCAAAATTATATATATATTTTTTTAAAAAAAATTAAAATCTGGTAGGGCCGTATTTGGTCTTAAACCATAACTACTACCAGAATTAGATGCAAAAAAACCCCACAGACTTGTGATCTGTCAGGCTTTTCCATGTATGTGTTTTAGTAATACAGTCAGTTTGTTTATTAACATATTATTCTGATTGTAAACTTTTGAACAGGGTCCTCCTTGTAAATCCAAGTTGTAATGTGATGCACTACTTGTTATGTCCTGTTTACCCATTGTACAGCAGAATATGATGGTGCTAAATATATATATATATTATAATATATATTATATATATATATATATATATATATATACATATATATATCTTAATAATAATCATTTATTACCATTACATTTTTACTTTTAGCAATTTATATTTTTTACTTTTTGAAAATCTGTGAATAAAAAACAGAAAATATTTGAAAGATTGTAGCGCAAATGTTGACACTGAAAAAGCTTTGAAGCGGCATAAATATTTAGCTCTTGTCCCTCATCTGCCTGAGCTGTGACAGATAAGATAAAGAGCTCTAATGATGGCAGCGATAGGCGATGATACATGTACGTGTAGCTACATGTAAGTGTATGAATGAATGGAAGACTAGAGTAGAACCCGCGGACGGTGACACTAGGATAGAAATAACCTCAAATGCAACAAAGAGCAAAATATTTTTACTCTTACTAATATAGAAAACGTGTGGGTTTATTCCAAAATTACAAGCATTATTTGAAAAAAAAAATGAAAAAATGGAAGTCTTAAATTTCCCATTCATTCTAAAAAAAATAGCTCTTGCTCAGCAGGAACACGAAGGAAATTAAAATCTCATCCATATTGATATGGAAGTTTTTATCTGTTCCAGTCTGACCTTGTTGCTACCTCTCTAAAATCAATAAAAATGTGAACATTTGAAATGTCCTCAAAATTATTTGAGACAGATTAATTTAGCCGATCGGATAGATTTGCAGCCCTATTTGCAGAGTGTGACTTGGCACCATTATAAATGAACCACAAACTTGTGTTTCATCTCTGCTTTAGCCATAGTCAAAGTTAACCCTTTGCAGGCCTGTTTTACTTCATCACATTGTGACTTAATTCGCTGATAGATTTTGGGAAATGTTTCAAATGTATTTTGGGAAAATGAAGTACACTAAATTTTCTTCCTGAAATAAAAATAATACAAAATATTAATAACATTATTAGTGATCACATTATCTGTGCATGTGTTCTTGTTCATTTAGGTAGACACTGTATTTTTTAAATGCAGGTTCCCCTAAGTCTGAGGACAACTCATAATTTATTTACATAAATTATATACATAATCTAATAACATAAAAAAAAAACTGCCTTTTATATATATTAATTATATATATATATATATATATTATAATACAATTGCACATCACTTAATTCTGCTGCCAGTAGATGCGGAGTATGCTATAACTTCCAAAAGTAGTTACGGCACTTGGGACTTGTTTTCAATGATTTCACGAAACTCAGTTTTTCTGGTCAATGTTTCAGTCATTTTATTTATAGACTTTCATCATATATATATATATATATATATATATATATATATATATATATACATACTATATATACGGTATCTATTTATATATATATATATATATATATAAATTAAAAAAAAATAAAAGGCTTTGCCGTCATGTAGAAAGAAAAAAATTGGTAGGGTATATTCAAAATACCCTTTGAGAAAGGCGTTCTTATTGCAGTATTATGTTTCTATTTTTGATTGGTTTTCTTTTCCAATTTATACACTCTTTGTTCTATTTTTATTCTTTAGTGCCACTTATACGTATATTTATTAATGGGTTATGGTTTGAAGTCCACGTTTCACCATGACAGATGATATAATCCATCACTGCTAGGCTTTTGCAGCCTCTGAAGAAGCGCGTCATTGCCCTTGACAGTCATTTGTTGTGAAGTTCTTGGACAACGACGACTTGTAGCTCTCTTTATACTTGTTCTTTGTATAGATTTTCTTTTGATTTTGACTTTGCCGAGATTCTTGTCTTTTTAAGCATTGAGTTTTTTGGTCTCTGTTCAACGTTTTAAAATTCATTATCGATAAAAGAAAAGATTTTTGATGGAGATTGTACTTCATGTTTGCTTGCATGGATAGGACGACAATGGTTGATTCGGCACCAGAAAAAATAGAAAGGTTTGAGGTATGTTCTTTAGCATGAATAATGACAAATGCTGGGGGGGGGGTATGACTGCCCCTTTAAGTTGTATTTGCATTACACAGACAGAAGTGTCCTAAGAAATTTATGAAGGTGTTTGTTGGTTGCACAAATAAGAATTAAACATCTTGAAATGAAGTCATAATGTTTTTATAGTGAGGTCAAGAAGAAGTGGGCTTCCGGACCCTTATAATAGCATATAAAATGGGATATTTATTTTGCCCAGGTCAATGCAAGTTATGAATAGCCAAGTCTTTCCGCTATTTTATTTATGCAGAATGTACTGGCGGATAATTTCCCTGGTCACCTTCCTGGGTTTTAGTCGGATGTTTAGCTATCACCATTTCTGTTTCATTTACAAAAGGTCAGGCCTAAAAGTAAACTTATGTGCACTAAACCTACCCAATTCAAAAACACTGGCTTGCTAATAATGAAAGAAACTGCAAATTTTAGAAATTATCCGAATGATATAAAACATTATATAAAACATATATTTAATATATAATTCAGTAGAAAAATATTATATATATAAATATAATATATATATTATATTATAAATATATAATGCTTAATTACTTTGGTATAAACAATACTCCGGAAACAATGGTTGGTGACCCTGCCACGTCATGAGCAAAAAGTTGATGCCTGTTAAATGATTACGTGAGCATGCGAAACAGCTTTGACAACAGATTCTGTTTTTTATGACAGCAAATCAGAATAATCAAAGCTTTATTTTTTAAAATAAATCATATTAGTATGATATTAACTTGTGTACAGCAATAAACCTGGACTGTTTTTTCCCCTTTGGTTTTAATTTTTTGTATGTAAGAATTTAGAATGTTTGGGTTATTTACTTTCATGGGTTGTTTGTGGAATATCAACATGATTTAGATATTGGCTGTGGCTCAACAAACCTCAACAAATTGAATGTAGATTAGTTAGGAAGTTGGTTAGTTGTAGTTAATATTTGTATTGTAGAGAGTGTTTGGGGAATCAAATTCCATTCAAAAATATGACCAAGCAATACAGACATGTGAATAATAAATAATAGTAATACGGTAATACCACAATGCTTGGTTAACATGGAAAAAAAGCATTAAAAGTGTTGAAATTCCACTGAGAAAATACCCTGGATTTTTTTTGTTGTTAAGATTAAAATTCAACAAATATATGGCTTCTAGTATTCTGCGTCTTATAATATTTAGCCTCTTAATTTTAAAAATATTTTCAAACCCTAATTAACATCCAAATGTACCCAATCTTCCATTAGCCAACCACAAAAAGACAAACTGTGCCTTATTATTGCCAGAATAAATGACATTTTAATAATTTTTCAAAATAAGGACAAGTAAATGAATACTGTGTATTTTAGGATTTTTTAAGTTGCTAATTGTAAATAAATTGTCATAAGAATATTGTGAAAAAAATAATTGTGTGTAATAAGTTCTGTAACTGTTTCTATACTCCTATACTATTTGCGGAAAAGTTTATGTTTCTTAAGGCCACATAAACTCCACATAAACTCCACAGCTCTGTGGAATATGATGGTGCTATCATCCAATAAATAATAACAGCAGCAAAATTTGAGCAGTTTGTTAGCATCTGGGCATTTTATGGGGGTTTGATTGCCAATTGACAAAATACCTAATCCTGCAAAACACTAAAGCTAATTTTGGGAAAAAGAAAAAAAAAAGCCTTTGTTCTAAACAAACAATGAAATCCCTAGGTGTCTGAACCCCTCAGAATTTGGTAGTATTGGATGGGGGAAAAGGAGAATTTAGTAAAATATTAGAAATACTAACTTGAATGTGTCAATGCGCTTTGAACTGCAAAGAATTCAGGCTGGGAAATAGAACACTGCACTATAAATGTTGTAGAAAATTCAAAGACCCCCTTTTTCTATTTAAATCCCATGTGGAAACAAGGGGTTAACAGCCACTGAATATTTAAGACTTCAAGGATTATTTGGGAATGAAAAGCAGCTTTTTACCAAAATCCTGTTAATGGTTTGGCAGCATGTGTGTTTGGATAAGGTGTTTACCTCCTGCTCTAACTGAGCTGGACAGAAAATCCAGCGCTTAACCCTTTCACGGCTTCCTGCATATTTTGGCACATGGTCAATCAGTCTTAGAATCACGCTGTCAGTCTGATTCACCTATTAGATGGCAAGGACTTCACATTGGGGGGGGGGGGATGTTTTATTTAATTATCGCTGGCATTCCATTCTAACTGTGCACAATAAAAGTAGTGTATCTAACATCAAAACATTGTGCTCTTTGTGAAGTGTGCCCTTTTTGCATCCACCTGATATAGTGAATTAGACTGCAGGCGACATGGGACAGCTATTTATTAAATATATGAACTAGGTATATCGGGTGTGTAAATGTCATCCTGGATTTTTATATAAAAAGGTGGTTGTTTCTTTTGCGATTAGAACATTACAAACTCTTTACTTGAGTGACAAAATATACATAATGTTAAAAAAGGTTGTAATATTTAGGAGGTGACAGTGATTATTGGCTGCCTTTAGTTAAGTGACTCCCGTTATTATCATTATTATTACTTATTGTTTTATATAGCGCCTTCAGATTCCGCAGCTATGTAAAAAAGGGTAGAAGGGACATAACAATTAGTATATAACATAATAAGATGACATCATGAAAAAACACCCCCCTTATCCACACCCTTTTGTGACATATAGTGGAAAGCTGGACCCCACGAATTTTACTTTCTCTAGAACTCTAGGCAAACTACCGTACTTACCGGCGTATAGCACGCACCGGCGTATAACACGCACCCTCGCCGTGACCGGAAGTGAGGGTGACGCGGCTGCCGATCGTGCAGCTCTATGGTTTATCGGCGTATAACACGCAGGTAGGTTTTCGGCTTTTTTTTGTTTTACCGAAAGCGCGTGTTATACGCCGATAAATACGGTATGTTCCCAGTGCCTTCCTCCTAAATGCACATGTCTTAGACACAGGAAAGAACCTCATGACGTTGCCCTCTAGCTGTTTAGTGCCCTAGGTAGCCACCTTGATTTCTGTACATGGTAGAGTTAGACATCAACGCCCCGATGTCCCACTGCAGATTGAGCCACTTACAGGGGAGATCTTTCATGTCCCTTACAACTAAGCCTACTCACGCTATGGAGGCTGTGCCGACTCAGCACAACCTCCATAGACTGCTTTAAAAGGATATTAGGGCATATCACACATCTCCTTCTATTCCATTCAGGATGCTGACTGCAGAGGGGGTGGCTAGGGGTAAATACACCACTAACATTTTATTTATATAGCGCTAACAAGTTACATAGCGCTTCTAACAGTTACATACATCCAAACACTATGACAAAACTGAAGTTGACAGACTAAGACATTATTATTATTATTATTGATTATTAACACGTATGGTGATTTGACACACATTTAGTATTTCTAAGCTCAGCTACTCTCACTTTTTATTATTTTTTATTATATGACAGACTAAGACAAACTGATAAATTAGGTAAAGGGGGGCCTGCTGACAAGCATTATATATAATAATATGGCGCTCATGGCTGAACTTGGAAAATTCAGCCTCCTTTAACTCATTGATGTTTGACTAGTCTGTATCCTAGAAGTGAAAATCTTGTATACAGTATATGAAATCTTTATATGGAGAGCAGGACTTGGTGCGCTATGCAATTCTAGTGCATAATGAATGTGCCTGTGAAATTTGTTAAATAATTGTAGTTTTTAAGTACCTTATTTAAATGTAAACACATAGAGAACACGGTACATACATGCAATTAGCTGAATAATTAATTCCGCAGTGAAGAGAATGTGTACAAAGAAAACTGGCGAAAAATGACTATAAAGGTGTTGAATAATTAGGGATGGAGCCACAGGACAGAAGCAGCACGGTGACCGAGGTCCTGTGTTGGTAGAATGGCTTCCACAAATGAAATCACTCCTGAATTTGGTCATTCTGGGCACTGATCTAAATCTCCAGCTATTTCTTGATTTCTGGACCATTTCACACACTGAGCAGTCAGTCAGAAAATGGGACGGAATTAGTGTGTTGGGACTTGAGAAAATGAAAGTGTACGTATTTTATTACAAATATCTTCCATAAGGCCAAGTAGAACAAAGCGGGATTTTTTTAAGGCATTCATATTAAAATTATTAAGGCAATAATATTCTCAAAGAATGGGAAAGTTGTAAAGGTACCATATATATCACTTTATTGCCAGTGAGACCTCTTTTATTAAGACAATGTTATCAGTATGTTACAAGTATTGTCGAGACAACTTATACATAATACATAAATAAAACAATAAGTAATAAAACATATTAAAACCACATTTTACAGGTCACTTGTTACCTGTTTCTAAGAAAACTGTGTGTATTTGCAGTGAAAAAAAAAGACATCAAACTTATCTATAAAGGTGTTGTTCCACTTAGAAATCACATTAATTGTACATCCTAGTATTTCAGTGGCTGGCGAATGGCTAGTGAATGGCTGATTCATGCAGCCAAAACTGGTGTAAAAAAAAAACATACAGAAGGAAGGAAATCCACAGCAGAACTTCTCCTAAAGGTAAGAGTTTTTCCCCTTTCCTAGCTAAAGAATGCATATTAAAGCAGTTATCTCACATCCAAAGCACAGCATGCACCTGAAGCCGTCAAAAGAAAACCTCTCACTAATATTATCACTCATCATTGCCGCAGAAGAAGCTCGTTGCAGCCAGCGGAGTACCTTCAGATGTGTGGTGGTGTTTGTTTTTTGCCTCTTCAACACTAAATGCTAAATAAATATATTTGTTTTGTTTTAATAATGTCCCTGAATCAATATAGCTAAGTTCCAAAAAATCTATTTCAGCAGTGCTAATATGTAGCTTTTTATAGCGATTTCATTTTAGAATCCACAATCACCATCTTTGTATTTTTAACTGACATTAATAACAATTAAGGTTTAGGTGGTTCATTGAATGGAACCCTCTGAATGTCCTGTAAAATACTGCAGGGCTCTCTGAAAATCAGCACATGAAAACAGAGACCTCTAGTGGACAACCCAGAGTATTGACACTGACGGCAGTCCTCGGTACTCCACATTACTCACTGTGTAGTGTCTGGCATGACACATTCTTATTGATACAGCCTACTGACCACTGTCTGCTTTCAGGTGACATGCACACAAACATCTTGAAAGGATCTGAGCGTCAACAGTTATGTTTTCAGTAATGTCTCTGTTTCCTGTGAACATACAGTTTATATACTAACGTGATGTGAATTTATGTAATTGGAAGTATAAAGAAATATATGCAGAAACGTGTAACAGACAGCATAGCAAATTTTGGCTACTTTGGACACTGACCCTAGCCTTGTTCTATTTTCCGAGCCTGATTATAAAACATGTTACAGGGATTTAAAAAGCTGTTAAATGAACAATCAAGGAGTCACAAGAGCCGTACTGATTGACCAGAATATGCACAGCATTCTGTAAACATATTAAACTATTCTACAGCCACAAAATTCTTAGGGCATCGGTGAATATCTATATTTTTGTTAGATGTTTGCCATATTTTTATAATTAAACAGCCCACTTTATCCATAGTACTTGAAACGACATGTGAGTATTTCAGTATTTTTCTTCTGTGTTTAATATGTTTTTGGCCAGACCACAATATTCATTCAGCTCAATGTTATAAGGTGAACTAAGTGATTTATCCTCAGAACAAGTAAACTGTCCGCCAATAAACATAAAATACACACTGGGAAAAGAAAAATGTTGGGGCGCTAAGCTGGTCCCAGGCTCAAATAATACAAATGTGTTAAATGAGGCCTACCAAACAGGTGTGGGCACGCTGCAAATACAGTGTATCCCCCTTCAAGACAAAGCCTGTACATTGTTTTTAACAAAAAAACAAAACAAAAATTGCCTGCACTTTTCACCCTAATAAAGTTGGCAACAAATATATAAACATAATATAAATGAGAGGTGAAATACACACTCTGTAGATCGAAATTATTTTCTGCAAATTTATCTGTAGCTTTTAAATACTAGGAATATGTAACCTACTAAACATGAATCATCAAATGATTATTTTTTAGTTGCTTTGAATAATTATGACAATAGAAAAAAAGTACAATAGAAAGCAAAACCATTACAAGTCAGTCAAGCGTGATGCAGGGATCAGCATTGAAGGCAATTATTTTGATCAGTAAGCATTGATTGGAGAGTGTAAGGTAGCCTCGCTTGGCCTGGGTTGCTGTTCCCATGTTATATGACATATCAGGACAAGAGTCCACTCGTTATACCATCTATTGTAATCAATGTCAATCAAGCTCAGTGTATTTTTCTTAGTGGACCAATGCCCTCTGAAACACAATTGACATTTAAAAATAGTGGTGATGACAAAGTCTAGAGCATCTGGATTAGTTGGCTGTTGTGTGACCCCTGGAGACTCTGTGATGTGCACTCATGACAGTGGAAGCACTTTTGGGCTGGTTCAAGTTTGGTGAAACAGTGCTGAGTGAAATCCCGGCTCCATCTGATGAACGTTCCAACAATCTTTTGTTCTTCTGGGTTCCTTAAAAGAGACTTCCTGCTTCCTGGAGAAATGGTTAAGAATGGACAAGGAAAGAAGGACGGCAATGGGTAAGAGAGGAAATGAGAAGAGAAGTTGGAGACAAAGAAGCACATGATTAAAATAAAGTTTCACATAATGATGGTTTAATCCTTTAATGTTTTCCCACTAAAATTTGATTTTAGCTGAATCTACAATCAAATACAGTTTCAGTGACTCACGCCAACATTTACAACATTTTATTGGTACATTTTTTATTACATTTTTTTAGATGTGTATTTAGAAATCTTATGCTCAATATTTAGAAACTGCAGTTTTTTTATTGAACAGTAAGCAAGTAATACGATAAGACGACGACAGAGACTTTCCTCTCCTTCTATGGAAGAAAACTAAAGCTATGTTACAAGTATTCTCTCTCCCAACAAGGTGAAACTTTTAGTACGGTAGGTTGCTGGAGCAATGTGCCAGCTGGAGAGGTCATATATCCAAATATATTGGTCATCATGTGATAATAGAAATATCACTGTTTAAAGCTTGACAGTAGCTGCCATATCAGCTTTACTGTATATATGTTTATTAATCTGTAACTGTATTCACTATTAAGAAATGCATTACACCTTTTTGTAAGAGAAACATGGAAATAGAATTTGAAAGCAAATAAGGATAACATATAGTCTATCCTTGTCGTGTAATTAGCTAATACATCAGCTAATATTGTTTTGTACAATTTTGAGCACTTAAAACAGAAATAATTTTTTTTGACGATGCCTGGAGATTTGAGACGATAGGTTCCTGTCTCTGAAGATTCTCTGAAAGCTTCATACTGTCTACACACAACCTATTATCTTCATTTGGAGGGTGTAGGTGTCTGATCAAAGCTGGTAATAAGTTCCTGGAGGGAAGCTGGGATTGTGGGAAGCTGCTGTCTGTGCTTTATGTGGAGAGACAGATCCCTGTTAGCGTCTATTTGCTGGAAGAAGCTTTCGCTTGGCAGCCTGACCTTGAAATTTGTCTAGTTTCGGGTAAGGTGTCCTCACTGGTCAGACAGCAGTTGAGATAGTGACAGCGACCTTTGGAGATTCATGCTGGAGGTAGACAATGTTCCACAGCAATATCTATAACTGAAGACACTGCTGTCTCTCATCCTGGCCCTGACAGACTGGTGAGATGCTCTTCAGGTTTCACTTGCAGGTAGTTCCTATCTGATGAGACCTAAATAGATCGAAACTGTATATAGGCGGAAGGCCCAGGCTCATGCTCTCCCAACCCTATGAAGTGCTCATAGGCAGTGTGTAAGAAAACAGCTATATCAGGGAATCTATGTAACCATGGATAAGGAATTAAAAAGTGGCACTCTGAGACATGTCCATGTCCGTGTACTTAATTTTGACTGCTCTGCTCTGTATAGTGAAGGGAGGACGACGCTTTTAGCCTACCGTGAGCATACAAAATTGGTGACTTTCCTGAGCCACTTCACAAGCGTAAGATTTCAGATTTTTTTTGAATACTTTTGTTGGTCTCTTCCCAGGAGATTGAGGAGTCGGGCCAAATACTTTTAGTACCTCTGGAGGGCAGCAGACTCCACCGGTATTATTGTCATGTGATTTTCTGTGTCTTCCAGACTCATACATATGAAATGCTAACTTTTGTGTTTTTCTTTTTATCTCAAAACATTCTTAATCTCCTGAAACATTTTATATAACATTTAGGCCTTGGGATTGTCATGATTAGGATAGCCATACACCTGGCCCACTTGGAAAGAAACTTGTAGATGCTTAAAATATTTTGCTTTCAGGTTTGAAATAAACATTCGACCTTTACAATTCTAAGCAATAACATTTATTTTTTGGTTAGGGACTGGTAGAGGTTTTTGTATGGTAGAGACATACTTGCAGATAATGACCAGGAGCAACAAGGGCTGGCAAACAGTACAGATTACTGGCTATGGAACTGGAAATATAAGGTACGAGCCTGTCACCTCCTATTGTTCTCACAGTAGAACAACTAAGACTATACTTATGTGACTCAAGCCATGTCTAAAGTCTTGAACCAAACCCAAAAATGTCACTCGAAATCCACTCTTACATGGAATCCCTCATTTGTACAGCATAGGACAGAGAGTCTTATCTACATCCCACTTTAATACAGTAAAGACATTTAAGCAAGCATGGGATAGGCATAAGGCCAAGCTAGATATAGAATAAGGGCAGGTACTAAGGAAAGACTGGATGGGCCTACTGGTTCTTATCTGCCGTCACTTTCTATGTTACAAAGTGCAGGATAGAAACTGCTGACCAATGCATGAAAATGAGAGAATGGCTGTAGGTCTGTGAAACAAGGAAAACAATGAATGATTGATCAAACTGTTGCGTAGGATATAAGATATGTAGGAGGACAGGTCTGCCTAAATCGTTTCCATTCTCCTTCCTAAACCACAGGTATGGAGGAGATTCATTGCAGCCTCTGTATTTACAAAGAACGAGGATCTCATCTACTGGTTCTCAGCTCTTTTCCTTAGATCCTTCCTAGGTCATTGAGTGTCTAGAACTAGCGTCACTCATGATTATACCTTATTCGTTTTGGATTAGTAATTACTGATCATTGAATAGCAAAGACAGGGAGGGTTTGACATTTAATGTCTGTCTTTCAACTTCAGGCCTGTCTGGCTTGTACTGTGTCACCTTCCATTTTATATTAAAATGTATATCCAAGGTCCAATGGCCACACAGACCTGCAGGCTTCAGTCATGTGGAAGTGTCATTAAAACAAAAGAATGTTTTCACATTTTTTTGTTTGTGTTATATTTTAACATTTACAAATACCATGAATGTAGTGCTGCTGTATTTTGTCTGATCGTCTCGTGTTTTCATCCTTGTATCCTTTTTTCCTTTGTAAAAAAACCCATATAAAGCATATACAATAAGATTATATACACTGTATATACCTATAAATACATACATACACTCTTGTTACCCAAACAGCAAGTGAATACCCTGCAGCAATCACGCAAGTCCCTTTTACTTATCAGCAGCAAACCTAAAGTTAGCAAACACCGAACTATCAGAGAATTCGAGAAGTGAATTCACACACGAGGAGTTCGTTTTTTATGCACACATGGAAAATTCAAAATTTCTAGGTGGAAAACTTAAGAGGAGATATTGCAGTCCGTGGGGGGAGGAATACTTAATATTGGGAGGTAATGGTTGGGGCTGGCAGGGTATGGAGGAGGGTATACAGTAACAGGAGAGAAGCTGGCAAGGTACCGAGGTGGGTATGTAGTATCATGACGGTAG
>VKOC01031427.1:0-18197 GCA_009364415.1 Spea multiplicata
GTTTACTTGAAATTACTTTTTACAGGAGGGAGTTACAATGCGTAACACAACCGAGAGCACACAGAAAATCACAAGTATTATCCGAGAAAGGTGCAAGCCCTCGTAAACAAAAAATAGTTGGGGTTTTAAATGGCGGTTCCTAATAATTTCCCCAAATCACCCCTTTAAAGGCAGATATTTTCAGATTTTGTATAGTGTATTTTTAAGCAGTAGCTTGATTATTGTTTGGTATTATTTGTTAAATATTTGCTATTGCGGGGGACGCAAGCTGCCACGGACTACGTCTCTCAACGAGTTCTGCTCACCCATAAGCGCAACGTCGTACTCAATCTGGAAGACGGCCTCCTGACTGCATTGGCGGAGAATGGCGATTGCATCTGCATGGGAAACGTTGTGAAGGGAGATGCCGTCAGCGCACAGCAGACGGTCTCCAACTTTTAAAGTCCCTTCCCTGCAAAAAAAATAAAATAAAAAGAGCCTCAATTAATGAGAAGTAAAATCCAAGTGCCCAAGAACATTTTTTTAGTTAAATTCTGAATTCTAGTCAATTTCCACTAAATGCTCCCCGCCACGTCTTTCAAACATTAAAACTCAGTAGATTAGACTTCTGGATTGTAAGCTCCTTTGAACAGGATTCTCCTTACCATTTGTTCCTGCAAGTCCCAGTTGCACGAGTTGTGTCTGCTTTATCCATTGCACAATGCTATGGACTATGATGGCGCTATACAAATCAACAAAGGTCTCTGCAGGAAAGTGGAGCGTTGTCAAGCTCTAATATATGCTATGGTTTGAGAATTATTATTAGTTGCCACGCGCCAGCAGCTATCCCCTAAAGCATTACATCTAACGAGTCCTAGCTTTGATCTAATTTAACCATTTCCTGACAAGTAAGCTAAGCGCTTTCCAAGGCAAGAAGCCGCCTCTGGGGTTAAAGTAAATGTGGCATTTTTCCCATTTAGAATAAAATGTCAGAGTTTAAAATTGAGGGCATTAATATGACAAATGCCTTAAACCATCCCAAATACCTGACAGCTTCTCGCTTTGATCAGAATAATTTGCTTGGATCAATCACTGTCAAGGACGCTACGAGTTTTCATTTAAATTCTGCTTTTCGGCTTATTGTAGGGAAACTGGAATATTACAGATCGCTTTAAATCCCTCAGGATTTCGGGTTTTCTTCTGTTCGGAGATAGGCGAGTTGGATAATTGAGCTATTAGGACGGGCAGTATCAAGGGGCAACCGGGTAGGTAGGTAGTTAATGTCTTACGGAGAGAGTTCTATATGACCCACATAACCAGACAAGCATGCAATGCGTCCACCTGCGTTCTGAAAGAAACCTTCTGTTTTCCGACCTTCGAGATCTCTAGATCACCCTCGCTACAATCAATTCATCACCCGAGCAGCCCTTCTCCTTCCGTCTCATACACCCCGCAATGTCCTAATAGATTGTAAGCTTACAAGGACAGGGCTTTCTACTCTGTATATATCAGGACGTTTTAAAATGTGTCAGTATAAGTCTATCTTGTGTAGATGTCAACGTTGTGGTTGGTTTCCTCGTCAATGTTGTAGCAGCGCTAAGGAATCTTCTGGCTCCATGAATAAAATGCAAAGAGAATGTGTTGATGTCATGGTTCCAGAAGAGAAGATAACAGTCTTGGTCAAGGATCTTTGTCAATGTTTTTGAAAGAATTTCGCTTTGAAATTCTGGGTGTACTTACTATGGCTTTGGTTATAATCTCTTATTCAAGTCATAGATCAACCAAAAATATCTTTAAACCCAGATTATACATCAAAAGATGTAAATATTCTAGGTTTGCAGGGAAGATGCAGATTAACCTGTTGACCTCACTGTGCATTTTAGAAGACCAACACCAGTGTCCTCAAGAACAACGTAGTCGCCAATTCATCAGGACCTCAGGATATTAAGACCTCATTAAATGAGCGAAATATTATTGCAGGGCTATCCAAGATCTTATTCCAGGATAACCTTGACAGGGTTGGCCCCTCATTAAACATAGCAAGGTGTGTGAGCTGAAACCCCAGCGCTCCACCAATCTCCCACTTTCTCCTATATTTCAACTCTTAAATTCTTAAGTTTTCTTACCACCGCCACTTTTACCCTTATATATTCCAAGGAGACTCATTCGCTCAAAGTCAAAATGGCCGTTTCGGCCTGGTATACCGATGCCGCAAATGGAACATCAGCTCCACACATGAAGAGAGTTTCTCTTTATTCCCAAACAACAAAATATTAAGAGCGAGAGATTCAAATTCAGTAGATTGGACCAGTTCCCCCTCTTCGGTTCCTTGTTATTCCACCATGGCTTGTGAAATTAAATGTTAAAATACGCGAAACCCCTCTTCCAATCCATCACTTAGACTGCCTAGGATTCCTTCAGAAAAGCAAAATATATATTCACTGAACAAGTGAAACACTCTAATCTCTAATTTGGATCCAATTTCCCAAACTGTCTGCTCTGGAATTAAACTGACATTAAGTCATTTGCAATATGTCTCACATTCGCTGCGCACATTAAGTAATATTGGGGATGAATTTATTGGAGTGCCAGACTGAGCAACCAGCTGTCACCGTTACGTACGCATCCGTTAACCCAAACCGAGCTGGTTTAAGGAATATATTCCGCTTGTCTTCATGAAATAAGTCACAGGCTTCTCATAACAGAAAGATAACGGCGTTATCATACATCGGATCATATACCTATCTGCTGGTCCTCCGGGCCTCACGTAAGTTATAACTAGTGGTCTGGATTTATGCCAGTCTTCATGGGCCCCTCCTGCGGAGAAAGGAACATGAATGCGTAGATTATCCTCACCCTCTACCGGTGATAATTTAACTTTGTACTTCCTGCCCAAGCCTTGTACCACAAACTGTCATTATATTTAACATAAGGAACGTAATGTTCCTCTGAATGCAAAATATCATTAAAATTATCCATGTAACCATCTGGATTTCGGGCCATGGGGTGAAGGAAACGTGTTTCAAGTGGAAAAGATAGAGCCTGGATCTACAGAAGACCATGATGCCCCAGCAATGAAACAAGTACACTAGAATGACTACGTAGAGTGGAATCATTGGTTCATGACTGTTAGAATGTTACAGATTTTACATATTCTAAAATAAAACTATAGAAAGATAAAGATGGTCTTGTAGGGATTTCCACTTTCAAGTCTCCCTGTTGACTCAGAGAGATTGCGCAAGGCTAAGCTTTGTCAGTTTATAGAATAAATGTATGGATGGCCACCATGAAAGTATCTGAGGACTGATGACAGTCCCCATGTTCCACTAATGGCACATGCATTATTAAAACACGATCAACTCTTACCTCTCATCACAAACCCAAAGCTGTTGCCCTCTTTGCACAAGGTGATTTCGATAGTCTTTGGGATGATGGCTGAGCTGGTGTCCGGAGCTGTTTAGAGAACAAGTCATACTCAGAACCGTGCGTGTATGAAACCAGAGATATATCATTGTTTCTACCTCCTAAACTAGCAGGGGAATAAAAATGGACACCACCACATTCTGAAGGGAATCTACTACAAATACCCTCTTCCGTTGCCCCATGTCGGTACAAGCCAGGTTATGACCGCATGCAGCGTGGACTGATATGATTCAAAAACCAACAAACGGTCATACTTTCTCTAACTATTGGTATGAGGCTTTGCCTGTCTTTTAACAGCGATAGGTTTTGTCAACTATACGAGGGTGGCATCGTTAATTTGGTACTTACTGGCAGGAGGTAGTTCATACTCGACCTCCAGGACCACCCTCTCACCCACATTCTTTAGGAGGCTGATAATCTCTTCATGGCGTAATTTTGTCAAATTGATACCATTCACAGACTTAATATAATCACCAATATTCAGCTGGTCACTTCTGCAAAAGCATAGAGAGCGATAATGAACGTGTCCGACATTGGTCAGATAAAGAACATAGACCAAAAATTAATTAAACAAAAATTAAACAAAAGTGAAAAGAGCTTATAGGCTAAACTGTAAACCCTGCAAAACAGAAGAACATCTCGGGAACATCTCTTCATGGGTATTAAAGGATGAAACAGAACATATACCCGGTATAGAATATGTACCCGGTATATAATAACGACTCACCTGGTGGCCAGACCTCCAGGCCTGAGATTGGACACTCTGGGTTTCCCATCTTTGTCGGTTCCTCCGGAAATGGTCAGGCCCAAAGTGCTTCCTTCCTTCTTAATCAGTTCCACTAGGGTAACGCCACGGAACTCCTCTGCGAAGATTGAAAATGTTTGCAAAAAGACGAATCAAGATACAAGCCACGATGAACTGGTTTATACAGGAAACAACGATCTGTAAGAACATTACTATATACAGGTGTATCCATATTCTTATAGAAGACCTGCAGAGGGAATAGCCAAAAAAATCCAGGTTTTAAAAGTTTACTTTTTTGGGGTTTTTTTATGTTTTAAACTTTAAATGTTTTGTGCCTCGTGGCTCTCTATGCTCTACGTACCACTGGATTTTGTAACTTTAAAATTGGCAAATCTAACTTTAATGGCACATTTTATACATGATTTTTTTTTTTAACACTAAGTTGGCTGATGCACACAAATATTCGACTGTGTTTTTGAAATCAAGGACAAGATTAAACATTTAAATATAAAAACAAAAAAAAAAAGTTACAAATGATCATCGTAAAATATAAGTAAGGCACACAGATGACCTCTGATTATTGTTGACCACAACCTTTACGCTCTTGGAACTCTAATGTAACTTTCCCTTCCTAGCCGCCTTCCAGCTGATGCACTTAAAAATGGCTTCTTGACATTGACAGTCCCTGGGCTTCTTGACATTGATGTAAGACCTAGGTCTTTCCTCAGACTTTACAGTTTGGTCATTTTTTTTCCACTTTCTATCCATCTCATGTTTTTATTCTCTACAACTTTAGGACAAAATGACGCCATACATTAACCACGCCAACAAACAACGGTCTATTGATCTCCTGTGTCATTATTTCTTCTCCGAGCACTAACCGCTCATCTATTATTGACCCCGACATTCTTGTCGAATCTTAGAATTCTATTCCTTCCTCGGCTATTGACTGTTCTGCCACTTTGCAGATTTCACCCAGTTTATCCCTGTCCTCGGCTTTATCCCTCCACTCACTCCCGGACCTGACAAGTTGTAACATAAATTTCTTTTATCGTTTTCAGTTCAATGCGGCCAAAAGCAACCAATAAAATCCACATCCCATGCTTGCCTTTGCACGATGCATTTTATGCTTTCATCGCATTTCATATACGGAATTATTCTCCATTATGGGAGAAGATGAAGGTCTCCCAAGTAGTTCCTTGTAGCATTCTAATTTATCTGTTGGCCATATGATGATTTAATTATGACAACATCCCTTTTCTAGTGTATGCATACGTCTGAAGAAAGCAAGCTCTTGAGCACGGACAAATATTCCCATTCATCCACTTGACCTACAGCATCATTCAGGGTCGGCAATGACAAGGCAGCCCTGGCACCGATGGTGTAAGTGCGTGTGACGGCTGGGTATAACCAGTTGCACGTTACATTTTAACGCTCACGGAGCCTGCGGTTGGTCATTTACAGCTCTTGGCTACACACCAGATCAGGTAAGTATGGGACGCTGGTGGCCAGCATATATATAATGTAGTAATTTGTATCAAGGTGGCCATGGGGGAGCTGTGCGGCTCTTCTGACCCCTCTAACCAACCCCTAACTTAAAAATAGAAACTGTCCTACTTAAAGTGGGACACCGAAGAGGTACGAGTCAACACGATCTCTGCCCTTCAAACCTATATACTGTAATCCCCTCCAATTCATTTTGGACATGTCCAACCTGCCTACAGTAATGCTATATAATGAAACGGTTAATGAGGCTTTCAGTCCCGATCCCTTATGGACGGCTTGCCGCACCGCGTGACTCCTTGTCGTGTCAATCTGCCTTGCTTCTGCTCAAATTATCAGCTGCCCTGGCCGGGTTTTTCGCATCATCCCAAGCAAACCTCTAGATATGACTGCAGATGGCACCTGCCGGGATATTAATGCTTCCCGGCGGTCGCTTAATTTGCGTCCAGACAATAATTTACGTTGTGGTTACGGTGCCTGCGGCTTGGAGGGAACCCTCGTGGCTTCTGGATGATGCCCAGGAGTACGGTGAACGTGCCATGCTCTGAATGCAGAGGAAAGAGAGGGCTTGGTGCTCGTTTCAACAAATTGGTATCAAAGACCAATTTATTTACCCCATTCTGCCGTTAGGACGGTTTAGCTTTTCATTGTTCACTGGAGATTGTTAGAACCGGAGAGATGAAAGTTCTACATGCGATCAGCGGCAGATAAAAGAAACTATTTTGCTATATTGGCGCTGGGTAACACTTTCTCTATAAAGGCTATTTTATCAGTCCGGAAAAATAATGGTGTGTGGCAGGTTCTGTTTAAGTCTATCTCAGACTATTTTAATCTCTTTCCTATAATAGCCATTCTTGCACCTCTCCTGCGGTGCGAAATCTTTAATCCTCCAATCTTTCGAGCATAACCAGCGTTCTTAATTTTTAACCTTGTCTTTCATACAAAATCTCTCCAAGCAGCGCCTCCTGGGCTAATATTCATTTTTTTTGGTTCGGTTTGATCCAGATTTAAAGTATTCTCTGATAAAATGAAAAATCAAATTCGTGTTTTATCTTTTTAATATTCAGGGATATTTATTTTAAACCTGGGAAGGCCAGGGTTTTAAGGGGTACTATTGCCTAAACAGCTTACTGTTACTTCAAACATGTACAGTAAATAATATTTCTGGATAAATGATTTTCATTGCATGCGCAAGGACTGAATTTTGGAAGGTACAGAGATTGGTTTTAAACGTGCTGTTCCACTTACTCTGCTTTACTAAAGGCTCGTAACGAAATGCAGCACATGAATATTTATTACTATTACTGATGAACACAAAACCGCTTCTCGGAACCTCATTCTCCTCAACTCTCATTCATAATTTTTCTAGTGGCACAAAAAATTCGGCGCTAACTTTAGTAAGAACATGCATTTAATTAATATCAGTTTGCGTCCTTCCTCCTGCACTCTATCTTTGCTCCATTCTTTAGTATCCTTTATACAAGAGCCTTTTTTACACGTAATCAGAACTGCTCTTTAAACAAGTAAGCAGCGCCAGGCACCGGGCTCCTGCGAGATAAGAGCCATTATCAACCTCTCAAGCAAGTACCCCAGCGCCTTCAATCGATGGAGGTAAGCAGAAAGGATAGCCTATAGTACTTTTCAATAAGGGTGCAGATTGTTAGCACGTAAACCCAGATTCTCATAGATCAGGGGCGGCCAACCTGCGGCCCTCCAGCTGCTGCAGGACTACATCTCCCATCTTCCTCAGCCAGCCCCTTAGCTGAAAGAGCATTATGGGAGATGTAGTCCTGCAGCAGCATAGATTATAGCCCAGTCTAAGCATTAATGCACGGATACCCCGGGTCACAAACCCTAACAGAAACTCTTTCACATTCAACAGCGCGAGGACGTGGTAGAGATCTCAAGTTGCACCACAACATGTGTTATGACGGACTATTTAAGCATCTATTTTCCTCTTAGATCATTTATAAAGTTCTGTAGAACCTAACCAAGGCCTGTTTGTCCATAACAAAGCCGGGGCATCAAACTGCTGGAAACCCCCCCCCCCGAGACTATGCATGTTGGGGTTCACAGAGAGCGTCAACAGTCCCACGGTGGGCCTTGGAGCCAACAAGTATGGAGGCAGAAGACCACAAGCCATCTTTGTGTTTTCTAGCATGAAGTATTAATGATAAAAAGCTTACTGAATGTCCATATTTCCACCAACAGACTGGACACAGAAGTTCAGCACCTAACTTTATGTTTTGCTCTAGAGATGGAGCCCATGACCACCGCCATTATAGAATATCGCTAAGAACACCAGAGCGTCGTTCAGAGATGTTAGATAGTTCAGAAAAAACCTGTCTAATACACGGTACGCGTTTTGGTATTTATCAGAACCTTTTTATGTATGGCCGGTTTTCCTTATCGTTTGGACATTCTGAGTCAAGCCTCATATGAACCCACCTGGAATACTTTGCCGTCTGGAGACAAGAGCCAGATCATTGCCTGCAGAGTCTTTTCTTCCCTTCAAATAAGGCCCATCATCTAGAAGAAAACGGAGAAACTCACTTTAGAAATATAGGGCACATTACGATATATGACAGAGAGACAACGATGAAAACATATGTAGCCGTAAATTACCGTTATACATCTAAATAACTCGAGCAAACATGTGCAAGTTGCCATAGAAAAGTCTCTTACATTTGGTGCAACGTAGCCACAACGCCATATGATACACTTTCGTTTGGAGTTAATTATGTCCTGAATTGTGACAAAACTGGACTATTTTTGAACCAAAGCTGCTATCTGCATCTTCCTTATAAAAGCAATACTGCATTGTGTTATAAAAAGGGCAAACAAACCCGATTGAGCCAGGGGCATCAGTCACCTACATATCCCCAAATGAGGGTATCGTCAGCACTCCCCGCTAATTCTTTAGATCGTAGCCATGGCGGAAAACGGAAAAGTGAAACATTCACCCCTTAAGGACAATGGGCAGTCCCTAAACCCATTGAAGACAATGCATTTTGAGCCCGTACATGTACGGGCTTTGTCATTAAGGGGTTAAAAAATGTATTTAATATTCCATAGTACACAAAAGAAAGCCAAAACCGGTAACAAACAAATAAAAATGTACTACTTACAACAGTAGATATAATTAATAGCAAAACAAAAAAGTAGTCCATGAAACGTGTATTATATTAACATTTTTGTCATCTTACAAGCTAGTGGGACACGGAATTAAAGTCCACCTGCTGCTCTGCGTGTTATGGGATACTGCCCTATAGCAGGGAGCACAGGTGGAGCGTTAGATCCAGAGTCACATCATCATGATATAGTTCAACAAAGGATCAAAGGGTAGATGCTTCAAACCTTAACACAGGAATAACCCCACATTTGTGTATCCAGGAACAGTGCGGTATCTATAACACGCTACATGCTACTGCAGTGGATTCCATTTAGTCTTTTGATGAGATGTCTGCGGAGTTCATGCAGTGATCAACTTATCAAGTCTTCCGACACAAAATCTAAATAAAGCCCTGTCCCTACTGCCATGTCCCTAACCACAAACTCCGCTAAAAAAAGGGACCTTTTTTTGGTCATCTTGGAAGGTATATCAACAATAGTGTTTATTAAGGCACCAGTTTTACAGCCAACCAAGAGCGGGTGCATGCCGGCAGAAATCACGTTCTAAGAATAGACGCCCAGCTTTGGTACTAGAGCGCCGTAGATAGATTTCTACGCTCAGATGAGTAGCGCCTGCATGCTTTTAATGAATGGCCAACATGCCGATTGCCGACCGTTCCTCATGACATTCTTCTGCCAGCTGTTGGCCGGGCCCATGTCGGCAGATAACCCCGAGAGTCGATGCAACAGCCGGAGAGCAACCTATTCGTTATTCCCAATAAAAAAAGATCCTGTGTTTATTGCAATTGAACTGTTTTAGACTTTATTTCAAAATTCTGATGAACTACATGAGCAGGAAGGACTCTTTCTTCATTACCAGTATGTCAATGTGCGTCAATCTCATCAACTTTAATGTTATTGCTCATTCTCCCTATAGGCATAGAGCGAAGGAATCTGCTGGTGCTCCAGATAATAAATAGTTATTTTATTTATATAGCGCCAACAATCTACGCACCGCTTACTACAATACATATATTCAAGGGGTCTGACAAGACGAGAATTGACAGACTGAGACAAACCGATACATTAAACGTAACGTTAAAATGATACATTGACAGTCCAACCCCAATGAGTTACCCAGGCCGGCACGGTATAATGTATAATTAAATATTTCGATAAAAAACATGACTTGCAGCATGCATTATGCAGCGTCAGCTTGGTCCTTGAATGAGAAACTCGGCCCGTTAGGACCTTTAAAATTCATGGTTAAGTTGGTAAGATGAGGTCATCTCCCAATTCACTGGTCTGTAAATAAACCCCTTTGAAACTTGGTACATAAACAGCTCTTTTTTGCCGACGACCGGGAGAGCGGAATTCCTAGCCGGCTTGGAGTGGAACGCGTTTCTTCCGCAATGCAAACTATGCAGGTCCTGCTTACATTTTATTCCAGCCGCCCAACCATAAACCCCACAGAGCAACCTTAAATAACTTTGCGAGATACAATCTTTCATCACAGAACGTCGCACCATTAAAGCGCTGGAACATCATGTTCATTGACAATTCCTCAAACCGTTCAAAGATCCGAACTTCGCCATAACGTTCTATGCCCAGATCATAGAGCATTGCAAGCAACCAAAAAGACCTTCACTTTTATCTAAAAATATTTTTGTTTTAAAAAAGTGATGATTATTGAATGGAATTTGAAATGAACAATGTGTATTGTAGTTATAATCAAAAGTGAAATATAGGTTATACACACACAATATATATAAATGTACAAAAAGAAAAGCAAACCACAACAATATCTTTGTTTTACCAAAAATTCTGCTTTCATGGCCGCACTCAACTTTGTCCTCAGCCGGTGAAATAAGCTTGGGATGTGACAGCTCTTTTTTAAAGCCTGTCACATTTATCAACACAAAAAACTAAACCTTCTAACCGTGAATAATAGCAAACCAAGGACTAGCATGTTCAGAATCCAGAAGAAATCAGCTCGGTGACTTGTAACTCATCCAGAAAGAACATAAATATATATATTATATATATATATAAAATACATAAATATTTATATTATATACACATATATATAATATAAATAAATACATATATATATATACCACAAATGCAACTTAATAAGCTATAGCGCTAAATAAGAAACAAACAAAAAAAACCCCAGCAGTTTATTATTCCAGGAGGCCACGTGTTTACAATTTTATTTCAATCAAACGTCCAAATGTTCAGAAAGATGTTGTCCTTAAAAAACAAACAAAAATTGGCAAAGGCCCATAAAAATGGCATTAAATCTGCAAATTAGTTTTTTTTTTTTTGCTTTGCTATAACTAGGCCACAACGTCAATCTTCTATGAATTTATGCTAATCTTAAAATTCTTCTCAAAAGATTAACTTTATATCACCACCTGCAAAATGTCGAGAGAAAGGGAAAAATGAACATCATAAAGGAAGAAAATGCAGAATCAACCCTGGTGTGATTACATGACGATGCCCGGAGATGCCCTGGAATGGGACTGGAAACCCGCCATCTTGGAATGCTACTTTCAACACCTGACGCATATTCACATGCTGAGTAGAGGCCATTTCCACAAGAATTCTAGCTTTTTTAATAGAAAAATCGCTCCATATTTTCTGTATTATACTTTGGAACGTATGCACTAAACTGGCCATGCTGTCTCCGACCATAGATTGAGTTCTCAAGCCTTAAGCACCTATTGCCTCATGTATTCCAACTCTCCATTTGTCTCTGTAACTGTTAGTAATCATTTCCCGCTTCCTTTTGATTTGGAGAGTGGTTTATGTGGCATTTGGCATTGTAACCGATAAAGGCATCTTCGCCCTGCTGTTTCGTTTTGTAATTGGTCTGAAATGAAAATTGAACAGGTTTACGATTCACCCAGAGGGACGTCGAAACCAGGCCATTCTATCTGCATCATCTACATTGTTATGAAGAAGCTTCACGCGCACGGAAGAGCCATTTGCAGAATAAATACGGCATTCATCGCCATTACGTTAATCGGTTGTTACATTTTAACCCTTGTGTTCTTAGTTTCTAAATCACTAGACCTAAATAACCAGCAGCCCATCACATCTTATAAAGATAAGAATTATATCCAGAATAGGCTAAGGCTACCGGATAGCACTGGATGACCCAGCATAAAAGGGAGCCCGGGCAGAACATATACAGAAGGGGGGGCATCAGAGGTGAAATCAGAGTTCAAAGAAAGTTGTGGCATAAGGCAAGACCTAAAAGGGGCAGACTAGGCTCATTCTGCTTGCCAGTGTACTGAACCCTGGCTGCCTTACTGGAGTAGCCTCATCTTGCTCATTCTGGTTACTCAAACCATGGCTCTTCTGTTGGATTACAAAACATCTGGTGCCTTGCTGGCTCTGGATTTTACCTTCACTACCTTCTCTCTAAGATTATTAGCGTATCCACCTCTGATCTGGCTCCATCAACCCCCTTCCCAACAGGTAGCTGTATAGGGCCATATTGGAGGAGCTACTTCTCTTTCCATTATAGTGATTAAATATTGGTAATCCCCCATAGACAAGATTTTCTTAATCTTCTGGCACTTCTTCTTGATGAATATCAGCTTTATCTAGTGATAGAAGATAAAGGAGAGGTGGACCTTAAGAGAAGTGGTTAGAGAAGGAAGAAAGAAGGCCATGGCTCATGCAGCACTGGAGTCCATGCTGATGGAGTTCGAAAGCGGTGTCTCAGGGTCCCAATTGGCTTCAGGGGCAGCTGATTTTCAGTGGCTCATCTGTCCTTTCTCAGCTAGAGTTGGTACGGTTCCAGGCCCAGTCGCCCTCCATCCCGCATGTCCTCCTTGGTGGCCTACCTCCCACTTCTTCTCTGACTTTGCTGTCGTCTAAGCTCCACTCGGACCAGCTGGCCCCTCTAGGAAACATCTGGCCGGGCGGAAGCCTACCTAACTGTAAGTCCCATCTATACAAGGAAACAGTGTCTCATCGGATGCCCAGTGGTGTCTTCAGAGAATGGATCAGCAGGCAGGTTCTCTTACTAAGGACCCAGTGGGGGCCTATTCCAAATTAGGGGGGGGGTAGGGTGTCCCAGGGGGTCACACACCAGACAGCAACCGGACAAGCAGGAAGTTCTGTTCATCTGAGAGTGTCAGAGGTGTGGGGCTATGGCAACATCACCAGTTAATGAGGCCCAAAATGATAAGGATAAAGAAAAGGTGACTGATCGGGCAAAGGGGGAGCCTTAAGTTTGTTTTGAGGAGTGTTTGGGTTCCAATTTGAAGAGGGAAGTGGGGTAAAAGAAGTTCAATCTGGAAAGAACTGCAAAGGCGAAAGAGAAGAAGTGGTAATGCATGATACCGAGAACTTTTTTTTTTACCCCCAAAGGTAAAAGCCAGTGTCATTGATTAGAAGGCTCCGGAGAACCGTTCAACATTATTTTGTTACATGGACAGTATTGGGGAAGCTCAGCGGCTCATGGGGATCTGGTGGGGCTATGACAAACAATTTAGCCAGCGAAAAGCGGTTGGTCAGAGCATTAGATGGGGGCCACAAAGACAACTCTTGCAACAAATGTTAAAAAAGCCGATTTCCTTCAAATAACCAAAAAAGCTAGCAATTAGGTGTTAAACACCTTTTCTTCTAGCAACAATTAAACTTTCTCCAGTTAAGCACATTTGAGTTACCAGATTCTTGGCCAAGCACAGGGATTTTAAATAGTGAATTTCTTCTAGTGCCACCACATTAAGAAAGATCGCAGGAGTAAAAGCCATAAACCATTCCAGAGGTCTCCTTGTTACCGAAGTTCCTGACAAGTGGTCTGTTCACCGTTCTTAGCAACAGTCCTAATTTGCAGGTATCTGAACACAAATGTTCTGCCATGCCAGGAATGTGGGGTGGACTTTAAGAAAGGGAAGGATAATGCAAACATACCGTATGTAAAGACAATGTATACAGGAGAGCGACGGGGAGGGTATTAAACATTTAGGACTGTGGGTCAGAGGTTAGGAATGCATACGCTTTCCTTTAACATAGACCCATATATACCGAGCCAACAAACATTACTACATCTAAAAAGGACTATAACTCACACCGTTCTTTTTCCAAGGATAATTGAAGTTGCGGTTAACAAACCGCTGGGTGCTTAAGGTTGTAATCAGTTTATAAAAATGATTTGTAAAATATCTATTTGCTGTGTGGGGGGGGCAGATCAAATCATACCTTATTGCATAGCGCCCTTAACTGTTTTGATCACTTCAGCACGCAAGTAATTCGTTTTATATGGTCAATAAATGTAATAAATTAATATATACCATGCCTCATTTTATTGGAGAGAGGATGCAAATTGTAACATATTGGCATATGGCTGTATTTTTATTTCACTAAACTTTTAATGAGTTTTACCGAATATATTATAAATGTTGTATTGAGGTTTTTTTTTTAATAAAACAAAAATTGAAATCAATACACTAGGGTGACAGAAACTTCCATATTCACTTAAATCAATGTACCGACTGAGAGAGGTAAAAGGATGGAACACACCATCTACACTGTTTTTGTGCACAATGGCCAGATTTTGCGATCAAGCCTCGTAATTAATGACGCAAAAATATTCAATAAACCTTGATGGTCGGAGCATTAAAACTATTAATACCTAACCAAATCCCAGAAGTGACAAGCAGCCCCTCTGGCACTGAAACGGTTAATCCCAGTGTTACTGTAACTATAAAATATTACAAGTAAAGAAACATTTTCGAGTTATTTCAAACTAAAGGACCCCCCCCCTTTTTTTCTGCAAGAATTATTCCAATACTATAATAATTATAATAGAAAAAAAGGCAAATCAAAAAAAAAAACAACGTCATCTTAAGAAAAAAAAAGTAAAAACCTTAGAAAAGATATTGTCACTCGCCATTTTGCATTTGACAGCATAGGAAGTCTGTATAATACATAGCAACTTCATGACAACATTTAAAATATATGTAGTAAAAGCAATATGGCGATAAGAAATGGGAATAAAAGACCACCAGCGTAGGAACTAGCAGTATATGGACATATGGGTCACATTCAAAATTAAAGATAAAAATTCTCCTACCAAAATCTGACTGCAAATCCTTCTTCAGTCCACAAAGCATGACTGCTGGAGAGCTGGACGAGGCAGTTGGCAGTGGTGCCCCTTCGTCTCTCAGCTCAGCCTACAGAGGTTTCTCTCTCATAATCCAGGAGGCAGACTCCACGCGACGCCGATTGGATCGCACACCATAACAAAAGTTTTTTTTTTTCCTCCCCCCTTATTCTTTTAGGGAGGTGTATAAAATAAGCCGATGGAATCCACAGGCTCCTATATCACGCAGCTACTTTTTTTTTCTGTTGCTTCATATGCAATGTAGAAAACACAAAACTCAGAAAAAAAAATTAACAGCCACAGGGATAGGAAACCCAACACAGACCTTCGCTATCCACGATGACAGCTGGCCAGATGGGATCGACCAGGTTCACGAACGCCCAAATAAAACATTACGTTTGTAGGCTTGGTCCTGGTATCAGGGATGGTTACGGCGGAGACCGGTGGCCGGGTGGATGTCAGATTCCTCCGGTCACACGCAGGGTCGGAGCAGCTGTTGCGGTTGAGTGAAAGTCAGCAGAGATGTGAATGGTAGAAACAGCTGCTTCGTATAAAGGAACAGCCCGATACATTCACTTCACCCGCTACAAGCAATAACAAAGGCGCAAGTCTTCTCCTGTCCAGATACCCCCCTACTGCGGAGCGCAGCGGAGACCCTCTACCAGCTTCCAACGCACTGAAGGGCAGATCAACAATTTGGAACCTTAATCAGATCATAACAGATGGAAGCAAAACTTCGCAATCAAGGAGAACAAATTAAACAGCTGTGTGGGGTACCCCAAGTGGTCAATAAAGCCCCCAATAAAAGGATAGTCATTAGATGGTATACAAGCGTGATTTCTCGCATTACATCAATATGGTGAAAACATTTTAAACATCATGTCTATTATATCCGTATGGCAACCCACACATATTTTATTTCACCAACCACGTATGCGCGCTCCTTACGGTACTTTTAGGTTCGTATAGTACATTTTTTTTAGCATATAGAATTATAATGCCTAATGCAGAAAGACTAAAAAGAAAAACCAATAAGCCGAGAGGTTTGCCATCAACAACCCGTTCAATTAAGTCCGGAACGGTTTGGAAATTCAGAAGACGCTGGCTTATGGAGTCGGAATTCACAGGTTTGTTACCTCCTGGGTCACCAAGAAAAGTCTTTGTGTTCTATTCCTGAGCTTATTTCTTTCAAACAAAAAGCAAATTGGTTCTGAAGTATCCTTAACGCAGACTATCATTATTCTGTAGAGCTATATTTCTATATATCCACCCAACAATGGGAATTTGGGAGAGTCATTAAAATGAAAATTCATTAGGCTGTAAGGGGTTCTTTATTGTGAAATAAATAAAACTAATAATTGGTTTTGGGCATGGATTAGGCTAAATAATCTGGTGAGGAGGTCTGCACGGACTTGGATAGAAAAACATACACAAGCTGTTCACCCAAACCATGCATGGCAACATTTATGGGTCTAGAATAGATTATAAAATCACCCAGAAGAAACAGGATCACTTCTGTATATCTAGAACTCCCCATGTGGAACAAAAAAGTTCCACTTTTAACTCATCGGTCCACAGAATATTATTCTTGAACTCTTGGGGGTCATCGAGATGTTTTTTTGGCACGTGTGAGATGAACCTGCGTGTTCTTTTCGGTCCGCAGTGGTTTTCGCCATATTTGTGGAATTGTGAACAATGACCTTAACCCGACGGCTGCAGTTCTTTACAGGGTCGTCTGGGTTCTCTTGCGACCTCCTGGATGAATTGTCGATGCGCTCTCGGGGGCATTTTGGTAGGTGGGGCACTCCTGAGAAGGTTCACCATCGTTTGTAGATAATGGCTCTCACCGGGGCACGCTGGAGTCTTTCTAGACCGTTTCTCATCAATTTCTTCAGATCGCGGCATCATCCGCTGCTTTTTGAGGCCTTTTAGCCAACTTCGCTTTGCAAGTCAGGTTCTATTTAATTTATGTTTATATCCAACAGCGCTGGCAGTAATCATGCCTCGGTGAGTCTAGTGAAATTGAACCCAATTAAATTTGGTTAATTGGTTGATTTAGTAACTTAGGAGGCAATTACATTTTCACATAGCGCCAGGTAGGGTTGGATAGCTTTTTTTCCCTTCTATACATGAAATCAATCAAAATACAGCATTTTGTGTTTACTCGGGTTATCTTTGTCTAATATTAAAATTAAGGGGGTAAATATTTTTTTACAGCGCTGTATAGTCATATTCAGTCTTGGAGTCAAGGGCCAACATGCTTGTTTTTGGGTTCGAGTCGGACTCACTACTCACTAACCCCAACTCCAACGAAAAACATCTCATAATGGAGCTCTTTAGTCGGTTTAGGTTCGTTACCCGTCTGAATTGAGGGAGTTAAATAATAGATTATTTAAGATCCAGATTGGTTTTCATCTCCTAAACTGTAGCAGTAAGAACTCTCACATAAAATAACACGGTCATTTATTTAAAAAGGGGAATACAAATTACCAATTACTCCCTCTTTGAGCTTTACTTTGGAGATATGGTGATATATTATAAGGACATTCAGCCTCATACATCAACCGGAATGGTGAATACACTTAAAATTTCACAGCTCAGTATATTTAATGAGCCGAATGGTGTTTACAGATTAAAACACCGGGATAGATGTGCTGGGAGTCCACCTTATTTGCATGCAAGCAGGAGAAGCACTCAAAAATATTTTAAAAATGAGGGATCTAATGGGAAAACACCATTGGAACGCTAAAAACGGTGCATAAAGTGCACTCGGGTGACGTGACGACGATCCAGCGTCGCTGTCTTGAGTTTGACCGAAAACCTCTCTACAACGGCTGTCAAAAGGTTAGCAGGCCAACGTCTCACGTAGGTGATGAAGATGAACCATGACTGGACGTCAGAGTTTCACAGAGATCGCATTCGGAATCCCAAGGCAGTTCCATCAGAATCACCGCAGAGCGATTAACATTTCGGTTTAGCATCCGTCGCTTGAAAGGAGTCAAACCTGGGACTTTCCAAAGTTTGTATTTTGCGATCAATAAACTCCCAAGGTTTTTATAAGCTGCGTCTTTTTTCCCCCCATTCTCTTTGTATAAGGAGGCAAGAGTTATTATTCCATTATTATAAAATATATATTCACGGACCAGAAATAGGATGGAGAACTTCTTCAGCTGAATTAGAAGTAAAGCACATTATGTCACTTTGTATATAGTGACCACAATGTTTCCACGGTCACATCGAGGATCAGAGCTTTGATATAATATCCAGCGATTAAGGAGTCCACCATTCTACATTTCGTGTATATATTATAAT
>VKOC01031429.1:0-14057 GCA_009364415.1 Spea multiplicata
TTTGGTGTGCCTACATTAACATTATTTCATTTGTTCTGAAGTTGTGAAGCAGGGGATATCGAAACCTTTTTGCTTTACGACACTGACATTTCATCTTGCTTTTGACACGTGCTATTGCATCACCACTTGAAGTTACAACGAAATAGGTGCCATATGCCTGCTTAAAAAATTGGAAACTGGTACTGCCGCATACCTTTGACTAATAAGATGAGGTTAAATGGTGGAATTTAAAACTCTAATAAGAACTGAAACAAATAAGGAATATTTTGATGTTAAATGTAAAGTTTTACTTTATTGAGCGTGTGGTAGCTAAATTAAACAGCCTCCGAACAGAGACCGAGCCAGTTGCTAATACATTTGGGGAATTTAAACATGCATGGGGTAGGCATATGGTTATCTATAATCTATGCAAGACCAAGGATTGATTCATGTTTGAATCATTATATTACCGTAGGTATCAAGCAGACTAGATGGGTCAAATGTTTATTTTCTGCTGTCAATTTTTCTCTTTTCTTCATCCCTGTCGTCTGCTAGGTAACGGAGCTTAAGGAAGGTAGTTTCCACTCATTTCAACACAATGCTTTATTATGAAAATTCACCGCAATTATTAAAATAAAGCATACAATTGTGACATGCTAGAGGTAAGGCATTTATTCTAGAACTATTATAAAAAATATAATAATAATAATAATAATACTACAAAGTACTGGTTAGTATTATACCAACATAATTCTTAATTCTTGTGAAATCACTTTCATTTATTATTCTGTGATATTTATATAGGGTTATAAAAACAAATGAATCAAGTTCCTAATTATTAAGTCAAGAAGCAGAGGCAATTAAGACAGTCAAAAGCCTTTTTTTCTCAGTGGGCTAACTATCTTAGAAATTCATTTATTTCAGTGATCCCATAGATATTATCAACACAGTGTATAAACCTAGTGTGTATGGCAAAATGCTTTTTGTTAGGTTATGGAAAGGATACCAGATAATGGACAGTGCTTAAGAAAGTCCATCCTTTATCATATACTGCCCAAGGCTCTATTAGCCATTGCATTTGTTAAATGTGATATCTCATTTTCACATTCAGCAACATATATCCTTGGCATATTTTATATTAGAACAATCAACAAAAAAGGAAACCTTTTTTATACAATTTTATTTTCTGAGGAAAGTCCATGTTTCCAGACATATAACAAAGCACCAGAAGTCCTTTTTTGCTGGTGCCTGTACAAGGCAGTTCACTCTCTGGGTGTCCCACTCCCCACATAACTACACGGCCAGTGCTCAAGTTCCCACTGTGCTGGGGTCTCCCTTCCGCTTCATGTTGGGCGCAGCTTGGAGGTAGGCCTCCAAACCGGGCCTCCATGTTCTCCCATGTGCTGTCATCAGCTTCACCATATCATGTGGACTTGTAACATATCTACTCATTGAGGGTTGGGTGCCCCAACCGTATGTTGGTTGGAGCATGGCATCTCCAGAGGCAAGTACCACCCTATATAAGCTTCAAACACTGGTGGACAGGTAAAATCCTGAATGTATACACAAAAATACAGGAAATAAAGCATACCCTAACAAGCCTGTCACTAACAGGGCTATCACTCTGCCTTTACAGGATGCAATGGAGCATCAACAGACCTATGTGAAGGAGTTACAGGTACTTAAATAAGGTAACTGAATAATGAGAATAATAGTTGCAAGACTAAACTGGAGATGTTTGTTTACCTAGCAGATCTGCAGTAATGCTTGATTTACAGTAGTTGAGCTAAGTGCACTGTATATTTCTTGCAAAAGCAGTCTAAAGTTCATCATGTAATAGGACAACTCTATGCAGTCAATTCTGAAACTTTACAACTCTTACTGTGCCTTTCCTTCAAAAACAAATTAAGGCAAGCGATACATATAATGTAATTTTAATAATATGTTTACACAATAACTTGACCTCACATGAATCACCTCTGCTTAACATGGATGTAAATTCACTTAATGGCCACCTCCTAATCCAATTAGGACATGTTCTTCCTAATGCATTTGTTATCATGTGGAAACCTTATGATTTAAAGGGTTCTATTTAATGAGACATGCACATGCCCCACACATTGCCTCACATATCCCATGCCTATAAAACCCTTTTGAAATATATTTTCCTGTGAAGGGGCACCAGCAGTTTTTGACAAATAGTAAATGTAGATGTAGAAAATGTAGATGTAGAAAATGTTTTGAAATTTCAAAAAACATTTAACACTGTAACTACCTTTACAAACAATTTCTTAGGTAGCCCTTTCTGAGCTACTTGGCTTAGTTTGCACTGTGGACATAAAATGAGCATGAAATAATATATGTACTGTATATTGCTACTACTTACTTTATTACAATAACAATTATTTGTAGACATTTTATATGAAATAGAATTCAAAATGTGATTTAACACAGATTAATTTAAGTGTAAATATAATAAGAACACTTGCAAATTTCCCTTGCAAAACCAAAAGGAGCCGATGATTCTCTATGAATGATCAGTTCACTAAGCACTCCTGCAACCTCTTAAAAAGTTTGGCTTTTGCTTCACATAAGGATTGTTAAATTTGACCAAAAATATAATATTTATTTGCATAATCTCATTAAAAGGATAATCCCATGTAAATGCTCTCAGGACATGATATTCATATAACTCATTCATTGGCAACTTGCCAATGAATGAGTTGACATATTTCATTGCTGTGGACTCGACAAATCTATGTTGAAAGCCAGATACAGATTTCAAGTCCAGTGTAACTTTTTTCCTATTGGAATGGATAGATTTACTGTAAAATTAAATATTGGAGAGAGAAAACTTGATTAAAAATGCCATGTTGTGATACATCCTAATGATGAATAGTCTTGATCAAATGACACAGGATTATTCACTCCCCACCATTTAACTTCTTTATCCAAAGTTATCATTTTATGTAACAACAGTAGAAAAAGTTGTAGAATAAGCTATATTTACATTAGATGGTGATAAACTAAGACGAGTGCACATTCCTTAAGTATGTTATTGTTTCATATAATAGAATAGCCATCACCAATATACTTTATAAAGAAAGAAAAATTACAATTATAATTACAACTGGAAAAGAAACCAAGCTTTACAAAGATGTGCAAAGAACAAACATTTTTTTTACATAAGAACGGCAGGACAATATGTAAAGCATGAGGAGAATACAGCTGTGTGAAAACGAAAGTACACCCTCTTTGATTTCTATAGTCTTACACATGAGTGTTACAATCATCTGTTATTACACCATGTCATGACTTAGTCAACAAAAATAAAGCCAAAATGGAGAAGTCATGTGTTGAGTCTTCGGCCGGCCCTGGACAAGACTACTGGCAACCCTTCCAAACAAACCATATTTGTTCAGTCTTTTTTATAATTGTACTGTCATGAACTGAGGTCTGTAGAGTCTGAAATGTAATTCTTGTTTTTTTTGCAATTTCTCTGAGCATTGCATGGTATGACATTGGGGTGATTTTAGCGCGATGTCCACTTCCTGGGAAGATTGGCAACTGTCTTGAATGTTTTTCACTTTTGAATAATATTTATAACTTTATTTAAATTAAGAAATTACCTTATAACCCTTCCTAGATTGATGGGCAGCAAAAATGGCTTCTCTAAAATCATTGCTGATGTCTTCCTCGGCATTGTGTTAACACATACCTGAATGCTCTATACTAGCAAACCGCTAAAACTTTGGCTTTTGTAGAGGTAGCCACACTTGTTGATTAGCCATTTGATGAGCAGCACATATCTGCTACTTGGCAATTCATAATTCATATGGAAGCAGTAAGGGTGTATTTAGTTTTACACACATGGCTTCTGCACTTTGGCTTTATTTTTGTTGAATAAATTCTAAGGAACAAATGATGGTTATTATGATTGTTATTATGTCCTGAAATGATTGCACCTTTGGTAAAGGCGAGAGGACTGCACCGGAAGCGCCACCATTTTGCCAGAAGTTTCACCAGGTTATGTCTGTGGAGATGCAGATGAAGACTGAAGATAGAAGAAGGAAGAGAAGGGAGAAGATGATGAAGAAGAAGTCGTCGACAGAAGCAGAAGTGGTCGGAAGAGAAGGCAGGGAAACATTTAGAATGTGGAAAACAATAGAATGGGTCAGTCATAATTATCCAGCTGGACACTGACTAAAAGCATGTAATGAGGAGTGATCTTCATTAACATTGCCATCACAACTCCGCTTACTGTGGTGTTTGAGCAGGAAAAGACACTTAAAATGTCAAGACTTATAACAATGGCAGCCTCCAGGTCTATAGATAAAGGAAGTTTATTGGTAAAACCAGGTTTTTGTGAGAATATAAGTGTTTTTTAATCTTTAATCTTAATGACAGCTGTGGAATTGATTTGAATAATTCATGACATTCTTTTTTCGAAAAGTTGAAGACCAATTTTATGTTTGTTTTAATAGAGAGGCTTTGAAAATGATCAACTGAAATGAGCACATTTGTAACTACAACAGATCCCAAGTGCAGCTTGTAATATTATTTCCTTTAAAAAGGAGCAACAAGCACAAGAGTCCTCATCATTGCTTAGCAACGCAGACACAGACAAAATCTGCTTGCTGCTATGAATTCCCAAATGATCATTGCATTTTCAAAGCCCAGCCACACTGTGGGGAAAAGATATGACAATAATGTTTTGCAGTGCTCGATACATGTCAAGTGCTATATTAGTCCAATGCAGAATACCAGTGACAAATGATGAAAACTGAAAAAAAGCAGCCTTGATCCCTTGAGTTCTGTTTGTTTTAGGTGCTATGTATTCTTTTAAATTTAGGAATAATGTGAACAGAATTGTTTAGCTGTTGGTCTAACATCCACTGTTAGACAATGTGAAGAAAAAAGGGCATATCTTGGATCTAGTCCAGCTTGATTCCTGACAATGGTAATATTGTCAGGAATATTGGCATTCCCTCAAATTTCCAGGAGTGGTTCAATTCACACTGCACACACCATGAACTGACACTGTTTTAAAAAAAAATTGAGGATGAAAAGTATTTTGCACTAATTGATAAACTTAGTAAGGTTCTAGATCCTCTTGATGTGGTCAGGTTACAAGGTCTCTCTCATATCAAGTGAAACTAAACATCAGCTGGTCTATCCATCAAAATCCTTTGACATTTGCTTTCAAGCATTGTGCCCTTCTGTAATCTCAAAACAAACATCCATATCATACATCCCTAGTTCTGTTGCTGGGCAGCACAATTACACTGGATGGCATAGCAGCTGAGTTTATGTATGTGAATGTGATCAGAAGGATACTCTACATACTTATAGTCATAATGCTCAGAATTTGTTTCATAATGTTGTGTGTGGATTTACGCATTCTGAAATATATGATGGTTTTAAGTCTAGATTTATATATTTATATTTTCTACTAAATGGATCAAAACATGATAGAATTATCTGCATAAGATTTCATATTTACTTATGTGTCAAAGCGATTTAAGCCATTCGGTTAGTGCATGTAAATAAAACCCTTAGTAAACATTACATCAGGAACAGCAATTGCAATAATAGAATTAAAAGCAATACATTATATTGAAACCCTTAAATACTGTATTTTGCTTACGAAACGGGAACATTCTTTTTGATGTAAAGATGGCACTTAATTTTCTCCCTGGATCTGCAACATAATTTGTCTTGTTAGGTTTTTAAATTATTTTTAAAACTCTGTGCATTTACTACAAATCTGTTTGGCTTATTCTTGATGGTGTCTAATGTTTGTCATGTAATAGGACAACAACTCTATGCAGTCAATTCTGAAACTTTACAACTCTTACTGTGCCTTTCCTTCAGAAACAAATTAAGGCAAGCAATACATATAATGTAATTTTAATAATATGTTTACACAGTAACTTGACCTCACATGAATCACCTCTGCTTAACATGGATGCAAATTCACTTAACGGCCAACTCCTAAACCAATTAGGGCATGTTCTTCCTAATGCATTTGTTATCATGTGGAAACCTTGTGATGAAAAGGGGTCTGTTTTATGAGACATGCACATGCCCCACACATTGCCTCACATATCCCATGCCTATAAAACCCTTTTGAAATATATTTTTCCTGTGAAGGGGCACCAGTAGTTTTTGCCAAATAGTAAATGTAGATGTAGAAAATGTAGATGTAGAAAAAGTTTTAAAATTTGCATAGTGTAACATCTTGGGTGGATAAAAAGGTTCAAAGGAAGAACGATGAAATATTGTAAAATATATGGTCTTGTGTGCAAAGTTGCTAAACAGTATGGGATAATATAAAAGTCATTGCATGGAAAGCTGGGTTTATTACTTTTAGCTCATAAAATGTCAAATCAAAACCATGCAAAACAAATGTTTTATCATTTAATAGAATGCAGTAATAATGAAAATGTATTACAGATAGAGTTAAAAGAGGTGAACTTGCTTATGTATTTCATCATCTTGGTCAGGTTTGCGAATAATCCTTCTCCATGGATATCTATAGAATGGATATAATCTCCTTGGAATAAATACCACAAAGTTCTACAAACTCAAGAAATGTGCTATAAGATCGAAAGCTACTGTCCTAACACAGGAAAGGAGAACCATAAAAATAAATATGTTTTGACACTCCATGCCAGATAGATTCTGGAAGGTGAAGCTAACAGATGATTGTCACTGTTGCATTATTATATATGGATTTTAAGGGAAATATGTCAACCAGTGAAGCAATGCTGCAAGAAGCTAGAGCAATCAGGGCAACATGTGATAAGTGTCCTTATGAGAAATACTGAATGTACTATAAAGATTTTATGCACATAAATGTGGAGAAACATGCAGAATTGTCAAATTGAGTTGGTCAACACATTCATGTATGCATGTATAATTTATAGTGAACAATTGTTTTTGGAAACAAATTATGTTGATTTACTAGTAGACATGTGCAAATGAGTCAGAATGATTTGGACAAATTTTTTGGTTCATTTTTGACTCATTCATTTTTGGACAATGAATTTCTTTTCCTATCCACTCATTGCAGATAAAAAAATGGGGCTTGTTTTAATCACCGGAACCAAATTTACTCTCGCTCTCTCACATTCTCATTTTTGTTCACGCTTTCTTTCATGCTCTCTGAATGTCTACCTACATTCTCTGCCAACCACTTCCCCTTCCGTGTCTCACAGCTCCGCTCCAGTGTCTCGTATCATCTTGTTTTGCATCTTCTTTTTCTCCTTCCTCCTCTCATCTATCTTCTCTTTTCTCCCATCTTTCTTCATCCACAGACATAACGTACCAGCCCATAACCTCCGAAATAGCTTCCGTAAAGCCTCCCCTTCGATCCTCCATTCATGGGGGAGAATGTTTTTGGAGATTTGTACGAATTGATGAAATTGTCAAATTTTGCTACATTTGCAATTTGGATAAATGTGAATGCACAAGTCAGTCACTAGTAAGTGATAAACATATATTAGATCTGTACTAGGCAAAAACACATAAAGAACATGTCATTGGAGTCTGATTTTCATACCAAGTTTAAGTACAAATACTGTCGGGCATATTATGGTTAGGTGGGGCACTGGGGCATCAGTGTTAAAAGGGCCACCTCAAAAATATATTTGTGTGTATATTTATAATATATATACATACATCCAATACATCAAATTCTGGCACTGTTATTCACTCTTAGACAGAGTGAGTACAGTTCATTGGAAAGCTCCAGACAAAGCCAAGGCAACATTATGCAAAGTAAGTTATACCGGTTACTCAATGTCTACACATAGCCAAATGCTCCACCCATTTTCCCTCCCATGATCCACCCATCACCCCTCCTTTTGAAACTTAGGGATAGTGGCAACTGGATACGGTATTTCTTTGGTGCCTCATCCCATAACTAACTAACAACATACTAACGTGCAGACTTATTCTAACACTCACTTACTCTAACACCATATGCACACATTCTTTCTCCTACTTTTCATCTCCATCTCCCAGGCTCCATTAAATCTAGGCTCATGTCAAAGTATCCCAATTTTGGCGAGGCCTAATTTTACATGGCTTTATTGCTTACCAAGGAACAAAATCAGTGAGACTCCACTGCCTTTTAATCCACTTAGACTCTCATGCAATTTAAAACCCTCTCTAGACACCATTAATGGGGCACTTGTGTGGCAGATGGAGTGCTCAACCCTATGGTTTGGTCAAATATATCACAAAATAAAGAAAGGGAACACCATAAAAAACATACACATTCAGATTCTGGGATTCTGCTGAAATGACCAATATGTACATACAACAAAGCAAAAGATCAGTCCACATCTGGTACCACAAAAAAATATGGTGCTTTGACATAGTGGTAGGCTAAGCAATATATGGCCATAGGTGTACACTGATCTTATGCTTTGTATAGTACAGTGCAGTACGCGCATACTACCCCCCCTCCTCTTTCTGTCTAGGCATCTGTGTTGTTAAAAATTAAAGTTTGTGAAGCTGGCAGTAATGTGTGTTGAAGGGCCCATTTTGCCAGTCCTGACTGATTGTATGCTTGAGTATGCATCATTGTGGCTGGGTGCGCTTACAGTTGTCAGAATCTATGAGTGTCAATATTGCATTTTATAATGTTTGAGATTGTCACTGTGAAGCTCAGCCACATCACTGCAACATTACAGGGATCCTTTCTTATCACCCAAACTCCAAATCTGCAGCCAAAAGGAAAAGACAGGGAAAAAGAGATGATAGGCGTAGAGGAATATAACACATAAAGGGGGGATAGCAGGCATAGGTGAATATAAGTCACAAAGGGGCAAAAAGATGGCAGGAGATGTGGTCCTAAAGTACTGGAAAATGCACGTTATACATCAGTTCAGCATTAGAATTTTATGTTTAAACGTTAAAGAGATTTTTAAGCAATTAAGCTTACTGGTCAGTTTAGCTTTCAGTAAAACCTGCCAGGATCCATATTAACTGCAGTATTCATTAAGCACAGTGAGCTTCCTCTTTTGCTTTACCATAATTCCAAACTACTTGTCAATGAGCAAATGAGTGTATAAATGTTTGGGGACAATTTGGGGAGAGTAAGTCACCAAAAGCGCTGTCATTTTGTCCTAATGTGGACTGAGGTCAATATGGTGGACGTCACCAGACGAGCCTTTTTTTCAAGGCTTCATACGAATGGCCGAATTTACCAAAATTCAGTTAATTTTCTAATTGATATGAATATGAATGCACACGTCATGGCAACCTGTGAAGCACTGGTGAACTCCATGCCCAAGAGGGTTAAGGCACTGCTGGAAAATAATGGTGGTCACACAATATATTGACACTCTGGGCCCAATTTTGACATTTCCACTTAGGGGTATACTCACTTTGGTTGCCAAGGTTTAGACCTTAATGGCTGTGTGTTGAGTTATTTTGATGTGTTCAAAGATGTGCCAAATAGGACGTGGTCACAGACTAACCAGATGTCACAATGAAAGAAAAAAATTGTGCACTTTATTAAAAAATTGAAAGTGAAAAAATTGTTTAAAAAAACAAATAAAAATATAATAAAATATAAAAATAAAATACCTCACCTCATAAGAGGAATCATCCAGTTCAAAGAAAATATGTCCAAAGAATGTAAAAAATAAAATTATACTCCTAAAATTAGCACTGTATCTTCCCAAAAATCTTGGCATGGAAAGAGTTAAAATACCAGCATTTGAAATACCCTGGTATATATGGCTTGATGAGGTAAATTGAATAAACTGGTTTCAAAGATGACCCAAATAGGGCATAGGTACAAACTGACCAGATGTCAAAATTAAAACTTCTGCACTTCTCAAATGTGACTTTTTAGCACCCAAACAATCAAACACACCTGTGCTTACATGGTATCATTGTACGGAGGAGATGTTGCTGAACATATATTGGGGTGTGTGGCAGTGACATATACCATGAACAATAAATTCATACCTGAAGTACTATGTGTATGAAAAGAAAACACCAAGAAATTACTTCCACACATTTTTACAAAGGCTGGTGATAAAATAAGTGCATGAAAAGGGTTAAACACCAGCATTTTAAATACTCTTGTTTTTATGATTTAATTGGGTAAATTTAATTGGCTGGGTGCAAAAATGTCCCAAATAGGGCACAGGATCACCCAATGTCAAAGTTCAATGTGCACCTCTGAAATGTGGCACTTTGTCCCCCCAAACAACCAGGCAGACCTATCCATTGGTGATATGACTGTACTCGGGATGTTTTGATTAGCACATCATCAAAAGATCTGTGCCATATATCAGGAGCTACAAATTTATACCTAAAGTACAATGTGTGTGGTAGAATTAGTGCATAGAAAACGTGATATCCAGGTGATATTTATAGCAAGTGGTTAATGAAGGGGGGTGTATAGTTTGGGCTGCTAACCCATATTAATTAAAACAAATACAAGTAAAAACGATCTTTGAGGTATTTATAAATCATAAGTAGAAAACTAATAATAAACTATAATTAAATAGGATACTAGGACCTATTAAATATTTTACATGCTATGCATTTATTAAAAATATGTGAAAAAATAAATAAACGTAACCAATGAAGTGATGTTACACAAATCAAGATCCATAAAGACATGGTTGGATGAGTTTGGTGTGGAAGAGCTTGACAGACCCACACAGAGCCCTGACCTCAACCTTATCGAACACTTGAAGTTGAATAGCGATTGCGAGTCAGGCCTTCTCGTCCAACATCATTGCCTGAACTCGCAAATGCTCTACTGGATAAATGGGTACAAATTCCCACAAAAACATTCCAGAAAATTGGAAGCTGTTATAACTGCAAGGAAGGAACAAATGACATATTAACATCTATGTATTTAAAATGTGATGTCATTAAAGTCCCTGTTGGTGCAATGGTCAGGTGTCCCAATACTTTTTTTCCATACAGTGTAAATGTTATATATATATATATATATATATTATATATATATATATTGGCCACTAGGGGTCAGTGTCATAGCGATGCAAACAGTCCCTGAGAATAACCGTTTTCCAGCAAATATATCCAATTAGCTAGTGATAACTTTTGAGATGTTTCGGGTAATACTCCAATTATTCTGAGAACCGTACATTTGTAATCTTTGATTCCTAAGTAATTTTCTCTGACCTTGTACAACATGTGCAGTTTGGGAGACAGTGGTTCATCCTATCTTTTGCTGTCATGTGGCAAAGCATTGATCCTCACCTCGTTCTTTAAAAAATGTAAGCTGCCTGCTTTTCAGTGACATTACATGAACCTCTGTTAAGTGTGAAATACCCGCAACAAGAATCCTAAGGCTTGCTTTCTAAGTCTGAAGCTCACTTTCTCCTAAATCAAAAATACCAGAATATCTGCATTAGTTCTACAATTGTTTACTGGCATTGTCGGGGTCTGAAAGTTTTCAAGTATAACAATATACTTTCTTATACATCGAAACATGTTACGTAATATCTTGACAGAACACAATAAAAAAAACAAGTACTGATAATGGTAAGAAAATACTTATCAAACACACTATATGAAACTATAACATACAAGTTATATACTGTTATTAACAAAGTACCCTAATAAGTTATGAACTGATTTTTCGGGGTGATGTTAAGACTACTACTAATAGACAACTAGGTAATGTGATGCTTGTTATCATACTGTATTTTTTTACTACACTTTAACATGATTCTGTTTCAAAATAATTGTATTCAGGCAACTTAATGAGAGAAAAGAAAACCTGTCAATGTCTGTTTACATGTTCTCATGCATTATGTGCTATGAGGAAGAGATTTATTGAGCTGGGATGAGCTTTAGAATCTCCAGTAAGTTTTCTAGTTTCTTTGTTGTCAGGAGCATTATTGAGACATTGAACAGATTTATAACTAAATAATTAGTAAATAAATAATTATTTTCCATATTTCACTCTGTGATGGTGTGGAGGCCTCTACATCCTGAATGTTATCAAGCATTTTAATATAGAAGAATTAAAGAGCTCTATAGCATAACTAGGGAGGTTCTACAATGGGGTTACAACCTTACTTGTGTGCTTTACTTGCAATTACACATATGGCTGCTGATGTTCAGGCTAACATTATTTACTGAATCATTTCTTTAATCCCTTTATTGGTGGGGATGATGGGTAGGAGTTTGTCAAATGCTAATTGGGCCATTATATTACTTGGCTACTATTTGCTTTACTTTCCAGCTCCTTCTATTGCTCCAGTTTTAAGTAACAATTTCACTTCCAAAATACTGTTAAGTAAGTTCACTTCTGACATCATGTAATGATCTGTTTGCTACCACTCATACAGTTAGCATAAAGACCAACACATATACAACTCCATTGAATGACTCATTTATTGCGCAGCACAACTAGTTATATATCAATGATCACTGCCCCTAGTGGCAGAAACAGATCACTGAAACAGAATTACAACCATTACATCTCTCTTTAAAGAAAAGAAATAATGTCCAAATAGTATATAAGCAAACTAGATTAAATATATTATATGAATGTTATGAAAATGCTATCCAAATACAATATTTGGGCTTCCATCTATGTCCATAGTTAAAGAACAGAATCGGTCTATTATTTGGTTGATTTTCTCCTTGTAAGACTCCTGTGTTATCTATTGGTATTGAAAATACCCCTTGCCTTGTTTGAAGAACCTCATAACGTGCACATAAAGATTGAGGAATATCTACTCTAGACAACTGTTTACTAAACCTCCTTGTTGAGCTTAAAATGTTTAAAATTACAAGTAGATTTTTTCCTAAAGTAAAGTGAATACTTGCTAAAGACATATTTGAATAAGATGGTTAAAAAATCTATAGACATTCCCAAGGTGCTATAAATCTATGATGTGCTTGGCTATCAACAGGCACATCTAAAGGTTAATGTCTGCTGCCAGTCTGTGAATTTGCAAATGCTCTCAGTACTACAATTTGTACCGTAGGAGAGACGTATTATATTTATCTATTCTCTGCATATCATTTATGTAGGTATGCATATACCTATGCCTATATATATATATATATTTACCTACACATGGGAACCAGATCACTCCAAGTTCTAGACTAGCCAACCAGTTTATAATTTTTTATTGTGCTTGCATGGTAGACAAAGAAGCAAAAGCTCTACTCTTTTCCAAACTTACTAATGGTAATCCTGATATCAGTTCAGTTATTCCAGTGTCCATTATTTTTCAAATAAGTAAGACATTATGCTGACATGTAACCTTGATCTTGTTTCGCCAAGGGCCATAAAGTAAACATGAACTACACACTGCATACTGTAGATATAACTTACAATAATGAACAATGAATAAATATTTAATTATTAACACACATGAATGTATTGTTCTTGCCAACATTAAATACATTATTCAAATATTGAACTCTTGGAGTAGTCCAGTCAGAGCCCAGACCATAACCCATTAGAGATGATATGGAATGACCTCGAGAGACATCCTAAGAGAATGGCAATGCTGTAAGGGGGAATGTGAAGAAGCACTTGTTTAAGGTCACTGCTGCCAAAGGAGGTTCAATCAGTTATTAAATATTTTTCAACCAGCACTGAATGTTTAATGGATGTTTTCAATAAAGACATGAACTGTTATCATTGTTTGTGTGTTGTTAGCTTATGCAGACTGTGTGATCAGAGCACATTTTATTATCAATGAATGCAGGAAACCATTTAATTCCAAAGGGTTAATTTACTTTTTCTTGTCATTGTATGTCATCTCTTAGAAAAAGCTCAGTGTGCCTTCAGTCAGTATGCAGCTGTCTCTGAATGTACCAAATGGTAAGTTTCAGCAGCTGGTATGATGTCATTAAACTGTAGGTATTGGAACACCCCCTTTAAAGAGTTTTAGTGCTGCTGAGGCTTGTATACACATGTAAACAGGCAGTACTTTTCCTTTCTGCTTCACATCTGTAAACAGTAACGGGCTACATCCAGTTTGAATCCTATAACCTCCAAATTTCTGGATATTCCTATAGTTGCACAAAAAATCATAAGATATATATATATA
>VKOC01031431.1:0-24439 GCA_009364415.1 Spea multiplicata
GGGCTGCGTCCCTCTGGCCTTTCATAATATACGGGCTGCGCACAATATACGGGCTGCGTCCCTGTGGCCTTGCACAATATACAGGCTGAGCCTCTGTTCTCATCACCTACCTTATACAGACATAATGTCTCAGGATACTGTTCCATCCCAGGATGCCTTTATGGCCTGGTTAGGGGCAAAGTCTTCTAACTCAGTGGAATCCTTTTTCTCTAAAATGTCTGCCAATTTGCCCCAAGGGCAGCCTCCTGCTCACTCCAGACCAGAGGCAATACCATCGGAGTCAGAATCTGAGAACTTTGAAGGAGAGGCGTCCGGCTCCAATCGGCCTTGGAAGGGCAGTAGTGCTTCAGTCGGCAAGGGTAAGGTACCTGCCAAACGCCCAAAACCCTCTGACACTCCTTTGCATGACCCATTATCTATAGTGGACGTATGGCACGCGGATTCATCTAGTGAATCAGAGGCTTCAGCAAATCTGGTCTTGCCCAGAGATTTTGACTCACGCTTCGTCCGTGAGTATTTGGTGGATGAGCCCCACCTAGAAGATCCCAGGATCCCAGGTTGGCGAAATTGGGCCCTAAAGACCTAGGTGCAGCCACTTACTGTTTGGAGACACATTTGTCAAGGAATTAAACCGCCACGTATCCTTGATGACATCATGGAATAAGGCCAAACTGTCAATGAGGAAGGTCTTTTAGACTGACCTTTGTTTTTCTGGGAGGGCTGGTCGACCGCCGGGCCGCCAGCCGTTCATCCCTAGGCTCCCGGTACTTCCCTCAGAACCAGAGGTACTACAGGACTCCGTTCCAACAGAGGGCCTTCAACCCACGTGGAGACGGTAGAGGCGCTTCTGGATTTCCCAGGGGACGCTCCGTTTTCGGTAAGTCCGAATGCTTCTTGTCCTTCGTTTCCTTCCTCGGGGTTGCGGGCCAAATATCATCTTTTTCCACGACTGGGTGTGGATTTTGTCGGACCCTTGGATCCCCCTAACGGTACAGGTTTTCCAGATAGTTTTTCAGCTCTTCCCCCTTTCAAGTACGCTGACCGCCCACATCTCAGAGGGCATTACCGATCAGGCCTTAATGGTAGCAGAACTCCGCACCTTACGCGACAAGGGGGCTATCCAGCGGGCAAAAGGATCAATCGGTTTCCTCAGCTACTTTTTCCTAGTACGCTAATGCACCGGGGACTTCCGCCCAGTGATCAATCTACGGGCTCTCAATGCTTTCGTTTATCGCCACTTCAAAATGGTAGGGATCCGTCTCTTCTGAGACCTTAGGTTGGAAGGCGATTGGTTTACATGGACCTCTCGGACGCTTTTTCTCCGTCCCAATTCACCCAGATTCCGGGCGATTTCTTCAGTTTCGCTGGGGCAGGCAGGTATGGCAGTTAAAGGCCCTTCCCTTTGGCCTAAGTTCAGCTCCTTGGTGCCTTACAAAGCTCCTGAAGCCGGTCATGGCTCTCTTCAGGTCCAGGGGTATCAGGTGTATAGTCTATCTAGACGACATTCTACCCTTCTCTAGCTGCCGGGAGACCCTGCTCGCCCAGACCGATTTCGTGGTGCAGACCCTTCACGAACTCGGGTTTCTAGTCTATTCTCTCAAATCCGAACTAGTCCCAAGCCGCTTTCTCTTCTTAGGCTTCTTAGACAACATGTCGGCGGTTCGATATATCAACCGCTTAGGGGGTAACAAAGGACGTTTTCGACTTTTGCCTTGCGTGCAACATACTCTGCCGGCAGGATACCTCCCGGGCGCCGAGGTTCTCTTGGCGGACGGGTTCTCCAGACACTGGCGGGATGCGAGCGACTGGAGACTTCTCAGTCGGGTCTTGCACCTGGACCTATTTGCATCCAGGACGAATCCCCAGATGGTCATTTTGAGGGTCATCCATCACCTGTGTTGGGACGGGGGGCCTTTGGTTCTGGTGACCCCCCCCCGTGGCATGCTCAGCCGTGGTTTCCAGCCCTGCTGCAGTTATCTGCCCAGGATCCTCTGGAGATCCCATCTCTGTACTATCCCCTGACGGGCCCGGAGGTCCAGGTTCATGCGCTCATCCTGGAAAGACATCTCCTCCTGGTCGTATGGACTATTTCAGGGGACCCCGAACGGTCTCGGGCCTATTGGAGGCGGCTCAGTCCTTGCTCCGCAAATCTTGGGCTCCAGGTACCAGTATGTCATACCGGACGGCTTGGCGAGGCTGGGCTCCTTGGAGTTTGGGACGGCACATGGATCCCCTTGGCTCCCTTAGTCTGCCACCTTTTGCGTGGTATTCGTTTATCCTGTCCTTCGGGATGGCCAGACAACGATTCGCTCTCCCTCCGACAGTTGTCGGCGAAACTTTCCCTTCTGTTGTATCTCTTATGCTTTCATAGGGTTTCGGATGTTAGCGCTTTGGATGCTCTTGCTGTCTCTATTCTCCCCTGAGTTGTTCTCGTCTGTATCCTAGCCGTTTTTTCTAGACGACCCAAAAATGTGTCGCCGGGTGTGTCAGGACTTTCTGTCACGCACGACGTCGATACGTGCGGTCTTGACATCTCAACTCCTCCTCTCCTTTGTGAAACCTTTCAAGGCTGTTTTTCTTCTCCTACAAGAGCATCGGTGCTCTTTCCGTCAGGGGGGCTGCGGCCTCCTGTGCCCTTCGGGCTGGCGGAGCTTTAGTGGCTATTCTGCGAGCGGCGGATTGGTCCCGTGCCTCCACCTTTCGGGCATGTTATTTCCGCCCGGTTTCTTCAGGGGCAATGGCGTTGGTTTCCGGCGTTAAAAAATGCAAAATACGAAGCCTCCTGTCTTGCCTTAAAATTTGAAATTATTCTAGCCTTGGTGCCCGAATAATTATAATTTTAATAAAGACAGGAGGCGAGTATTTTCCCTCCCTGCCCTCCCGATGGTTAGGTGTACACTCTGGGTAAGTAAGCCTGGTTTGAATTCGTTTTGTGTTTTCTTGGGGTTTTGTCTGCTCCGTTGCGTTTGATGTTTTGTGATGACTGTCAGTGATGCTCGTTCTACTGTGTTTTCCCATGTTTGTGAAGATTTTGGTTCTGTTATGTCTCTCTCTTTGTTTCAGCTTGATACCATCTCCGTGTCCCAGTTGGAGTGCATTGTCGCCTTGCTCTTGACTTTGGTTCCAGTTCGAGCCCCTGTTCTGAGTGTTGGGTTCGGTTTTACATTGCTAGATGGTTTGCTGCGTTCTTCAGTTCCGGTTCACAGCGGACGAAAGAGGAAGAGGAAGATAGTTAAGGGGTTTATATACCACCTATGTACTGTTTCTATTGGTTGTTTTCACTTGTGTTATTAACTCTTTCTTTGCTGCTGTTGGTGAGAGTAAAGGAAGATATGCAAAATACTCGCCTCCTGTCTTTATTAAAATTATAATTATTCGGGCACCAAGGCTAGAATAATTTCAAATTCCTGCTTACATCCCAGGATTTTTTTAACATGGGCATTTAAAAGCAGGGACCAACATTCTGTAGGTCAGTAGTTGCTCTGTGCAGTGCCTTTCCAACCATGCAAACTCCAAACTGAGTTTACAGAATGAGAAGCTCCATAATGCATGGCCCCTTCTACAGTTAACATTTTTACAGTGATCAGGCAATAAGTGAGTGGCCTGCCATCTAAGTAGTGTTGCAGGCTAATTCTGGAATTTGGCCTGCTCATGTTAATTATTATTCAGTAAAGAACAAAGTTAGCCTTAAGAACATTAACATTTTTTTTAAAGACTTCTAATATGATCCAACAATTGATAATCATTTACTAGATCTGAGAACATTTGTAATGTGTTTGCTATGTTTCCCAGCATCTTGGATATCTTTATACTGAGGTTTAAACTCTTGTACGACAGACAGCATAGAGGGAGACACATAGTTTAAAGGGGAACTCCTACCATTTTTTGTTTATTACTAATATTTTATTAAGAAATAAAGCAGGCATTGCTAAACAGTTGTTCATGAGTGGTGATCTGGCTTCTTCACCTCTGTCCTGGGCTTTGTTGAAAAGCTGTCTCTGAGGGTTCCATGTTTTAAGTGGATAATTGATTTGCATATACATACCCAGAATCCTTTGTGCTGTAGGCTTTAATGGGAAAAACAATTCTTCCAGCTTGCCTGATGGGAGTAAGTTGGTGCTTAGCAATGCTTCTGTTATTCCTTGCTTTTAAGTGGAAGATATTCTCAACACCTTTCTTGTCCCCATCATAATGTATTTTGAGTGTAGTGTTACATTATAAATATATGTTTTTGCAGCTGGATATTGGGTACTTGTATGTATTCTAGCCTCCAGGTCTGCAGATAAAGGACATGCATTGAAACAAAAGAAGATAAAGCAGGTTTTTGTCGATTCCAACCTACACTATTGTACACAGCACTGGATTTTATGCTCTTTTACAATTAAAAAAAATCTTTATTACTAATATTTGATTAAAAAAGAACTAAAGTATTGCTTAACAATTGTCCATTAGTGGTGATCTGGCATTTGCACCTATGTCCTGATTTTACGCTCTTTGGCAATAAAAAATTTCTTCTGATATGGTCATGTTTCTAGCTTCTGTTCCTAACTTACTCTCCAGGGCATTAAGATTCTTATTGCAATGTTCTGTTAAAGCCATGCTTATTTTTACAACATCCTTTTAAGGACACTCCTTTACCGGTTGCCTTCAGCCCTTTTGTTTCCTATCAAATGCCTTATCACCAGGGGTTATAACTAAGGTTATTATCCGATTCCATTGTGCAGCTACAGATACATATAAATACATATAAGCAAAAAGGTAACTACTGTGGCTGTCTAAGGATATTTAGTTTTAGTGGCACCAGAGGCACAGCATGACTGAGAACTTACATTGTCTTCTTGTGAATCCAGAGATGTTGCCAAATGAGCCTTGATGTAGAAGATTATTGGTAGATAACAAACATCAATGTAAAAGAGTTTGTATAAAAAATAAATAATATATATATATATCTTTACTGATGCATAATTTGTGAAGGTGTGGCGTGTATGCCGTTCATTTTCAGGTCAATAGCCACTATTTGCCTCTAATTTCAGTTCTGTACTGCCCTTTTGGGTGGGACCAGACTGATAGGAAGATTTTTTTTTCTCTGTAATGGCACAAGAGAGCAAAACTTTGAGATGCTTTCAAGCGGGGATGCAGCTTAAGGCTGTCTGTTCTTGGTAAGCACCTCATTTTTTTGTATGGCATTTCACCTTTCGGTGATCTTTTGGAGTTCACCCCAAGTGTGAAATTGAATCCGGACGTGGACCTCCTTTCTCTCTTCTGCAAAGCGATTAGTACCCCAATAACAAGGCTTATGAATGCTCAAATGTATGTTTGGGGCTCTCAGCCTATTGACTAAGATTGAGTGTAGTACCCTATGGGAAGGAGGGAAAAGCTTGATCCTCTGGCTTTAGGGCTATGGTAGCATCGAAGCCTGAGGTGTAAACTTGAGCCCCAGAGAATTTCTGGTTCGCCTTCGCAACCCTGCACTTATTGCTGTGGATGTCTTAGTGCAAGGAACGCTGAAGGCCACTGCTACAGAGAAGTGCCTTTTCATTCCTTGACCCTTATGGGCGTGTGTGTTGTGGTGGTAAACCAAATATAAAACTCTAACAAAGGTTTGTCTACATTCAAAGATATTTATTATAAGGTAACAACACAGCAAACACATTTATTTCATATACACACGCATAGCCAAACTCCACAGGACAACAACCCCCTTTTATCTCTCTTTCTATACATATAACAATTTCCTTCAACACAATTTGATCTCACCCACTGCCTCCAGACCCGATAATAGCTCACTGCTGGGAGCTGACTCTTAGCACATCCACCATGGAGGAAAAGAACTGAATGAGTTCATCTGTGGCGTTATATTATATACCCTTCATTTGACATCACATCCTGTTTCATCACTTCCTTTAGTGAACTGTGGGAGGGAAGGATTCTAAGAACGCCCACCTTAACCTATTTCCTTTGTTTATGGGGACAAGACAAGTTACCACATGTGTAAGAAACAATTTTTTCGTTTTCGGCTGCACTGGTATGGCTGGACACTTATTTATTTCACTATTTGCACTTTCCGTTGGTGCACTTGTGGCTATTAATTCGAATGGATTCACAGACTGATATGGAGATTTTTTTTCTCTGTAATGGCACAAGAGAGCTAAAATTTCAAATGCTTTCAAATGGGGATGCAGTGTAAGGCTGTCTGTTCTTGGTGAGCATCTCACTTTTTTTTGTATGGCATTTCACCCTTCGGTGATCTTTTGGAGTTCACCCCAAGTGTGAAAATGAATCCAGATGTGGACCTCCTTGCTCTCATCTACCCACTGCAATACCAGCTGTACCCCAATAACAATGCTTACAAATGCAGAAATGTGTGTCTGGGGTTGATGGTTATTTTGTTTTGATTCTGGACTTTCTTGTTGGTTTGATATGGTGATTATTTTTCGGTGTTGACGGCTCCACTATAGCTTCAGGTGACCAAATGGTGCTTAACTCATCCAAAACCTGGAATCATACATGTGCTGAAAACTGAAAAAACTGAAACATTTTGGTGCGAAATAAATGCCAGTGAGAATATCACAGGCTCCAGCCGATGGCTGGTAAGTTAAAAAAGTCAGCCTCTACCACCAGCCATAGGCCAGGGCAATTTAGGATTGGGTACATAAAAAGTGCATCAAGAGGGGATCCAAGGTGAATACAATGTGCTTACCAGCCTGTGCAAATCCATCACAGTGCCGAATGCCCCAGTGAATCAATGCTTGGGGACGCTATAACACCCAGGGCTCTCAGACGCAAAAAAATTATTGTTATTCTTCAATAGAATTCATCATAGTTTGAACATTTTGACAATGACCTTTAAGTCACTAGGTGGTGCCATTTCACTTTTTAATTCCACTTATGGTGACTTATTTTTTTATTACTAGTACCAGATTAAAAATGAGTTTTCAAAAATATTGTGCTGCTTTTCTTTTTTTTAATGGAAGTTTTTTTGGTTAGATATATACAGCTGCATATTACTCATTGATATGCGATCTACTAAACAAACACTCTTAGTTGTAAGCATCTAGAGGATGGATTGGATTTCTCTGGACGAGGAAGATTTCTTTTTTAGCACTGCCAAAAAAAATCAGCTCAGTGTGGTATTTTAGCAGGTAAGTTACCTAAAGTATCAATGGCAGTCTCCACATATCCAGATATAATCATGGTAATCCAGAGCAAAAGCTGTAATGTTTTAAACATTATAACACTTTCTTGTTCATAAAGGAAAAAAATTACCTTGGTGTCCAAAATGTAATTTAGCCCTGGAACTGCTATGGCTCACAGCTCCATGTTGAAATACAGCCCTCCCAATGGCTTCAGTTGCCCATACAGAAAATCATGCGCATGCACTTCAAATCAACACACACAAGAGATTTAAAATTAAAAATACTGTTTGGAGGATGCATTGAAGGTCTTCATATCTGGACAGATATTGGACCAGAAGAAGTTAAGAAAATTGTCTATTATAAAAAATGAATGTAATTTAAAGCATCATCATTATTACCAAGGGGAAAAAGAGGTTTATATAGTTCAAAACAACAAAAACGATTGGAATCCTAACATCAAAAATAAATATAAAATATACATTTTAATAATACATTTCCCCTTACACAGTTGTAATAATGCTACTGTCACGATCCCGTCCGGAGTGTGTCGCCTAAGTGCCCATGGCGTAGTGCTCCTGTCCGAAGCGCGTCGCCGAGTACCCACTATGTCGCGGTCTTGTCCGGAGCATGTCGCCCGAGTACCCGAAGTGACTGGTCCAGAGTTCGTCACTAGAGTACCTGCTAAGTGAAGGGCATATGCAACGCTGCACACCACGCCCCCCTTCCTCTTCCACACCCCCACGGAGGAGACGAAACGTCCATTGGACGTCGTCACAGTTGGGGGCAGGACCTAGAAGAGCTGCTGATTTAAAAACTGAGCACTGATACTTGTTCGGTGCTCAGTTCTTCTAACAACTGCGCTGTGTGCTTACCTGCTTAACGGTGTTCTCTGCTTGTTTTTTTGTTGCAGACCATTGCATGTATTTTGACCTCTCTGCTCCTGACCCGGATTGCCTGACCATTCTCTGCCTGATACCCGGTACCGACCCTTGCTTGTGTTTTGACCTTGTTGACCTCTCTGGTCCTGACCAGGATTGCCTGACCATTCTCTGCCTGATACCTGGACAATACTATCTGTTGCACTGTGCTGTCTACTCTGCTCCTACCCAAGAGTCGCCCATACCTGTTGAGTACACTAAAGAGAGTGATACCTCATTCCCTGCATCCTGGTTTCCTCACCTGTTCAAACATAATAGCCACAATATATAGATGCCAGAAATGATTTCAGGTAAAAGCCCACTGGTGAATATATAGATATATAGATATATATCTATATATATACTTATAGCTTATAAATCATGTAACTATTTAAGGGCTAAACCACTTGTGAAAAGTGGTAACTAACTTAAATATTAAAAGGATTGAGATCTCTACACTCTCTCTTCATGCAGAGATCAGGTGGTAGCCCATTCACATTAGTAAATAATTAAATAAGCCACCAGTGATCATAAAAAAGTATATAGGGAGGGGGGTGTCTTTAATCAGGGGATATCACAGAACACAAATTGGGTCATTGCAAAAATGTGCTAAATGTTTGTTTTTAGATATTTGCAGATGCATACATCCATACATACGTTATTGTGTGTAAAAGTCATGGAAACCCTAAAAACCCTAAATTTAAGGGGTAGTGGACAGGCTTGTTTTTCCCTCAGAAATCTCATGGTGCTGCCACAAGCCTCAACTACTAAGCCAGTATCCCAACCTCATGCTGACGAGTCCCGTTATGGACAAAACAGCTGTGTGTGATCTGGCTGTTGTACTTTTTACCCGGGTTTTGTCTAAAGACTGTCTTGTACAGCGGGCAATTACTTTCAAGGGATCCATGTATAAAGTTGATATAGAGGCAAAAGTAATAATTGTTAACCTTATTTGCATGTTCCTACCCAGAATCCCTTGTGGTTGTGTCAGCACCATGAGATTTTTGGGGGAACAACAAGCCTTCTGGCTTGTCTGGTGTCTGTAGATGAGTGGTTAATAATACTTCTACTAACCCTTAAATTTAAATGGAAGGGTTTTCATCACCTTTACCCACCATAACTTATATAATGGTATTTCTTAGCTACCCCAAGCCTCAACGCTGTAAGCCAGTTTCATGCTGATGAGTCTCAGTAAGAGCAAAACAGCTGTCCATGAGTGGTGATCTATTTTACAGTCAGGGCAGTAAAGTTGGAGAATACTCTACCAGGTGGTGTGTTAGCAGGCTCAGTTAATACTTTTCAAAGGCTGCATGTCATTCTAATGAACACAGGGATCTAAAGCCATAATAATTTACCTTTAACTTATGTAATGCTGAAAAAAGTTAACTTTTTTTTTTACCTATTTGGTACTATATTTTATGAAGGTCTAATTGCCCTTTTGACCTCCTTCAGGATCAACAGATATGGATACTTCAGATAGCTGAACTTGATGACCTGCATGTGGGTTTTTCAACCTAAGTAACTGAAAAGAATTTACTGCATGGAAAATGTATAAGGGTCCAAGTTCAAGGCCAAACCTGGTTCAGACAATTGTAGTTTTTACGCCCCATATATATTTACCCCAATGTGACAGTTTTAGTTGATTTTCTTAATCCTTTATTGAACATTTACTTTTGCTTTGAACCACACACTGTATTTTGACACTATAACTTCCTGTCCATCAGCAGGGCTTTGAGCTCTGTATCCTGGCTGGGCACTGATAAACGTGCGTCATCCTTTCCTGTTCTCCACAATTTGTTTACATTTCTTAGACTCCCAATGGACTAATGTTCCAGCTTAAAATCCCAAAACACTTTTCATCTTTTTCTTCTTGTTCAATGTGATAACAAAGGTTGTTCAGTGTGTAAAGTCTATTCTGCACATATAGTATTATTGGTTATAATTCTATTGAATATGAACACAAAAAACCAAAAGTAAAGAATTTTTGCATATTTTTTACGTTGTCTGGAAGTTAATTAATAATATTTAGAAAGATTTGAAGTCCGTGTCCATAGCCCATCTATGGGAACGCTTTGGTTCTCTTTTAACTAGCTTGTTTAAAATGTTTGACATTTTTGGATTTTGAATGCTATTATTATTATTTTTATTTAGATCATTAAAAAAATATTTGTGGTTTGCCATGGATTTTATGCTTAGAAAAAAAATCATCTTTTTTGTTTCATTTTAATGTGTTCCAATAATTTGTTTTTGAGGTATTGGTTTAATTTGAGTAACAATTTATTGAACTCTATACAGAATGCCACTGAAAGAGATATTTAATCTCTGGAACTTCCTGTTTCTTATACTTAATTAAATCATCTTTCCAATCAAACATAATTACTTCCATAGTTGTTTTATCCATCTATTTAAAATATCTTTCTCTAACAAGAATTTTGTGTAATGCATTCTTGCCTTTGATGAATCCATAATAAAGCACTTTTATATTCTTTACCTACTCAAGAAACTACAACACAACACTTACAATGCCTCTCTGTGATTTGATCTTAGAAGCAGCCAATCACTAGCAGGAAACCTTTCTCATTGAAACCAAAGCCTGTTACTTCTAGGGTTCAATGGGCAACGAACAATGCTCTATGTTTTGAATTACTCTATGTTTTGAATTACTAACTAGCCGGTTTTTGATAGACTAGTTATTTTAATTCTAACATCTACTCACATTCACTACTCAAAAAATATAGTAATAACCTGTATATTGGCTTAGTGTTTTTTAAAGAGACTCTCCAGCTATCCACTTTGTTGGATATATTATATATAAGTGTCACCTTATATCATATTGTTTATATTGTTTTTTTGCATCCAAATTCCTAGAGGGTTTCAATAGAATCCTCTCTATACATCCTTGGCTTGTAGACGATCAGCTAAACACAATTCCTTCTTACCAAGGCAGATGCTCCATCGCTGATTTCTGTAGTACTTTATTGCAAAAGTACTTTGACATGCATTCTATGCATGATGCTATATGAAACATTGGACTGTCCCTTTAAATTTACTGGTAAATGTATGGATTCATGGAGAGGATATACTGACACCTAGTGGCTGTTCATGATTTCTTTTTCATTCAATGCTGCTAATCAAATGAAATTACAACGCTTGTCAGTTAAAACAGTATGTTTATTAGAAAAATAAACACTATGTTCTACAGTGTCAGTTCATTAATAAATATATTCACATACAATTTAGTAGTCATTAAATTAACAAACACGAGAAATATTTTGTACATAATAAACAGACGAACACCCCTAAAATTCCAGGTAATATATATATATATATAAAACAAAATAGAAAAGTAAAAAATTTTATTTTAACAAAAATAACAAAAAAAAGTTTTAGGGTATATTTAAATCTGACATTTAACACAACTACCAATGTGTTAACAATACCAAACTTCTACCAACAATATACATATCTTTACAGTATTTTTACAAATCATTTGGCTATATCACACAGAATTTGTGTTTCATTTATTAAACGTATACATTATACAGGTTTAGAGTTAATAAACTTGCTTTTTGGTACACATAACTTAAAAACTATAGGTTCAAGTGATAATACCCCATGGAGTCACGAATGATTTTTTATATTCACATTGTGTGTAACATTGGTATTTTTCTTTAAAGAGGCTTTAAAAAAATCTGGATCAGTGGAAAAAAAGTGATATTAGGGACAGTTTGAACTCAATGATATGGTGCCTTTCTTCAAATGTACTAGGCATTTATAGTGTTATTTTTCTAAAATAAAAAAAACAATTAATTTTAAAGTTATTAAGGATTTTAAACAGGGAAAAAATGACAACATTCAGCCTGAGGGGTACTAGTCTATCCAAGTTGCCCAGTAATATGGCAGCCCAACACACATCTGGCAAAGAACATGCTGTGTACACCAACCATCACTGTTTAAAGCATATTTACATGAAATGCACAGACAACCTATAAAGGAACAGAAAACCGATCCAGTCACTGTAGAAATGCCACCTCATTTACTCTACACGTCCTGATTGCTATATGTAGTATAGTTATAAAACACAACACAAGAAAAACATCAGTTAGTGGCCTAAAATCTTTAAATCAGCCTAGGGGAGCAAATTGCCCCCCCCCCATGCCAAACCACCCCTGATTTTAAAGACAACATTATTCTTGAATAAATAAATCGCTTTGGGTCCCTACTATAGGAGTAGTAAAATACTCATGATCCCAGCACAGCAAAGAGATTACTCTTCAACATATCTCATGTATACATCAAAAAGTACATGTAATTACATTTTGGCCACTTTAGGAAATACTATTTTTTATCTTATAATAAATGTAGCCTCATAAAGTAGGTAATAATACATAAAAAGAGGATGTGATCACTTGCAAGAGCTTCTTAAACTAATAACCTACAGAAGCAAATTAAACTGTGCTACTTTTGTGTTTCCCATCAAGAAAATTTGTAGTTTTTATTTTCAGATTGCAGAATAATGTCACTATAAATATAATAATACAAAAATAGGCAATGCATGTGTAATGACGTATAAGAAAATATTAGAATAGGTCAAGCTTTAATTGTTCCTTGTTCCAGTTAGGATTTAAAACATATTATAAACATCTATTAAAAAATGGCTTGAATTGATTTGTGTTTTTTTTTTAACCTTAATGATATGGTCTTCAGTTAAGCAAATAAACCTTATATACCTTATATATAAACCACATAACACCAATCCAGAAACTTTTACGAGGCTTTTTCAGTTCAATGGAAACATTCTATCAGTGCCCTTTTTTTTTTGTCATGTGATAATTATTTGTTCCCGGCAAAATTATGCTAACGTTAATGAATATTAATTCTGTGAGTAAGTGATATTTCTGTGACCTGTATTCTTACATTAGCAATCATTGGTCATTTATACACCATGAGTTCTCAGGAGAGTTGAACATTTGAACAACCTGACATCACTATACATCAGGGATCTCCAAACTCGGCCCTCCAGCTGCTGCAGGACTACATCTCCCATACTCCTCAGCCAGTCCCTTAGCTGAAGGAGCATTATGGGAGATGTAGTCCTGCAGCAGCTGGAGGGCCGAGTTTGGGGATCCCTGCTATACATTATCAAGGACAAACACAGAGAGCTTTATATAAAAGATGGTCTGAGTCAGCCCTGTATGCTGTATAAGTAATTTGGAACACTTCTTAAAACCACTAACTTATGCTTACACATTATGCAGGGCCAGCACAGCCCATCTTGCAGGAAAAGTTCAATAGGGTTTGCCCTTCGTAATGCATAATGATATCGAGGAGTTGAAATATCTGCTTTTCAAGGGCGATACTGACTTTTCTTAGCCCACTTCATGCCGCTACTGGCCTATGATGTAGGAAAGGAATGTTGTAATGAAAACAGAGATGTTAGTAGCCATGCACACTGTTAAATGCATATTTTTGTTTTAACCAAACATTTTTTTTTCCAGTATTCATAAAACATAGATTAAACAGATCTGGAGATAGGTGATAAGTATGTTTGGCTCTGAATGGGCTGCCACTGATTTGGTTATACCACGACTGTGAGAAAAGCTTTTAACACAGACCAGATATCACTATTCGTCACTCTCGAAGAATTCCATCCTTCATGTCATAGTAGCTTTGTTATTTGACTACCAGTCACATGCGGAATAAATTGATGTATGTGAGAGGAACGCCATTATCACGCTCTCTAGATTCAACACCCAAGCTGAATGCCGGGTTCAATCCCAGTACATGAAATTCTCACTGCTAGAAACAATAAATTTAAAAGTGTAGATAAATAAAAGCAGTACCTTCTTCCACACCAAGAGAAGTGAAAACAAACCAAAAAAAACCCCACTAACGAAAATATTTCTGTGTCAAACAAACTCAAAGCCTGCATTAGATCAGATTTTTGGCATACAAGGAGCGTGGATGCTGAACGGGACGTCTTATAGTTAGAAAGTGCTTGCTTAGCAGCAGATATTTTTGATCTAATAGGGCATTCTCTCATTATATACACACAGCAAAAAATATGTCATGTCCAGAAGCAAAATGACGTGGAAAACCATCATAAATAGATCAGGGAAAATACCAAACGTCCAGTCATCATAAAGCTTTACGGCCGGGCTATATGTTCGGAGGGAGTAAGATGCTGGTTTTCAGGGTACCTATGTAGCCCAAACTTGTTCAGATATCAGTTTCTGCCCTAACTGCGCAGGTAACTAAATAGTTGTTTGGAACATTGGATGATCCTTGTACACATATAAGCTTTCCATACTCTAACAATGGGTTTTGTAAATTCACTGTCCCTTTAAGACAGCATCTGATTAATACATTGGGGATATTAATAAAAATATAAAGTATTTGAATCTATGTACATCTCACAATTTTAGGTGCGACTGTATTGGGTGCTCTGGATTTTGACGAATGCCTATATTGCCTTATGGGAAATATGTCCTTAAATAGCCCCAGATGTTGTTTCACAACCAAACATACAAAGTGTTTCATTTCAAGTTAACAAAGCATTGCTAAACATGACAACATATAAACTACTCCCTACATGCAATTTTACTATCTGGCCAATTCTGCACAAACAATGTTTATTACATTTTGTATTTAATGCATTTGTTTCATTCTTTTTTAAGATTAAGAATTACATTTAATAAAACCTAGCTGTTGCTGGACAGAAGCTGATTATGTGGGCGGGGGGGGGGGGGGACAAAATGAGTTTTCCTAAATCCATTTTTTGTTATAATATGTTATTTACTGAAACTTAACATGTCACAGCACTTGCCCCTTACTCCGCAGGGCTGAATGTCTCTGTCCCTTTAAGGATGATGGCGCACGTTTAGCACGAACGTCTGTTCCGATGCCCGTATTCACTGCGGAGCTGTTGGCACTGCAAATGACAGGTTATGATCATTCCGAGCATTCTATTAAATTTGAAATAATCTGGTTCACCGGTATGTTGGGTGTGCTAAAAGGAGAAAGGATCGGTAGATAAAAGGAGCCAGGGCAGCAAAATGGGGTAATACAGAGAACAGCATAAATGTGTAAACTCGTTTGAGCAGGGCCCTCCTTACCCGTTGTTTCTGTAATTGTTATGTTATATACTACTTGTTATGTCCTGCTTATTCATCCTACAGTGCTGCGGAATATGATGGCGCTATATAAAACAATAAATGGCAAATAGTGAAGTTTAAAGATTTAAGAAATTGTACGGTTAGACGTGCACAAATAATGGTGTGAAAAAGGGCAGCATGGGTGGGTGAAACAGATTATATCGCCAGGTCAGGTTAAATGTAAAAAAAAAAAGCATGTTTCTTGTTTATATCGCCAGGTCAGGTTAAATGTAAAAAAAAAATGTTTGTGCAGAATTGGCCAGATAGAGGCATTGCAAATTTGCACCGATGTGCTGTGTCAAGGAAATCTCGCACATTTGACATAGAACTTTAATCTAACATACTGAAATGTTATTAAAACCCCAAATCAGGAACATAGAGAGGAAGAATGTCCAGATCAATATGCTTATCCCAGGGCAATTAATCGAGTCGGGGTAGATAACACAGAACCCTCCAGCTGTTACGAAGCAAAACTCCAGTATGAGAGAAAATAACATTTCAGGATAGGATGGGCGTGTATATATACATATATATATATATATATAATATATATATATATATATATTATATTATATATATATAGACATACAGTGTATATACACACACAAACATATATATATATATATATAATGTTATTTGACCATATTCATGGGTGAAGAAAGCTATAATCCAGACCAACGTCAGGCTAGCACAAGGACACAAATACTTTTCTTGGCTTTAGCAGACATTATTGGCCTGGGTGTTTATTATTTTAAATATACATGAATGTAGTGTCTCTCGGGTTATCGCTACTTTGTGTGTTTGTGTGAGTTGTAGGCTGTCAACAATGTACAAAAAGATAGATAATATCAAATTATATGAAATTTCTAAAAATGATGCCAACACCAACTGTTTAACATCTTGTGTATACTGCATAAAAAACATACACAACAAATTATAATGCAAATATAAACAAAACAACATACTAAACACAGATATAAACAAAACAACATCCGAGTATGTATGATTCATATTTAGGATTAGTCAGATAGTCGGCACCCCTCTCCCCCCCCCTGCGAACTTGCCAGGTTTGGCTACCAATATATCGCTCCCTCTGATGTGGGAATGACCCCAGACATGGGGAGCGGGGAGGAGGCAGGCAGGAAGGAGCGAGACGAAAGCAACGCTTCTCCCCGTGAAAGAAGAAACTGACCTTTACACCCAGGGAAAGAGGTCTTCAGACTGGCAATGCACAACATAGTGTCATGTATTTAAGGATGAATTTAGTTATGATGAGTGTTATTAATGTGCAAAGTATTGATGGAATACTTCAGCCGCTCAGGATTGTGTATTCAAAGAATATTTTGCATCAGAAAAAAAATCAAATATATAGAAATGCTTAGTGAAGGGCTACAACCAATTAACTGAAGCAAGCCTGGACACTATTCCTTTCTTGTTAGGAACGATTATGAGGTAATGAGTATTACATAACTTCTGGAGACAGGTTACATACATGACATTTCTAAATCCAGCACACAGGACAGACAACACCAAATGATGCATTCAAACAATGCAACCAGTGGCAAGTAGCTAACTCAGCTAGGTGTCCAATGTTAATAAGCAGAATTGGAGGCAAACAGTTAAGGATATTTAAAAGAACGTGTATTAATATACTAATAAGTACAGGTATTCCCTTTGGGTACTTTTTTCCAGTCATCAGCAATGATAATAGTGTTTCTGATACAGCCATCCATGGGCATGGGGCATGCTACAAATGCGTTCTCCACTAGCCACAGGGTTCAGGGTTGAATTCTGGGACCTGTTCTTACCGACGGCACATCGGCTGCTCGTCATCCTAACATTGACAACAAAACACATTCTAGATCTTTGGAGCTGAAACTAATTGATATAGAAAACAAGTGGTTAGGAGCATAGGTGGAAATAGGGTAAGACTACAACCCACTCTGTCTCTCATGGCTTCCTTAAATAAGATCCTTTTAAGCATATATTTAGGCCCAAACCAACAAGGCCTAGGATGGCAGGTATAGGGCTAGAAGCCCCTTTTCTGCATAACAGAGAGCCAAATCGGCCCTATTGCGCGAGTGCTTGGAGTGGCGTTTCAACTCAGTAACATGATTTCAATGGTTATTATGAATGCCCGATCCCGGTAACATTCAGCATCAATAAGGGCTTGGATGACACCGTATAATACACAGTTATGTTAGTTGGATTTAAAAAACATCTCACAGACTTAATGATTTCATTTATTATTCCTTATACAGGACCAGCTCAGCTCTTGCAGAAGACTTTCAGGGTTAGACTTTCATGATGTATAGTAAGTTGGCGAGTTGCAAAATATATGAAAAGGGGAGCTTATGAGTATATTTTGGCAGAAGCTGTTGAGTTAAGTCACAAGAGAGTTTTTGACTCCAATAACTGTGGAATAACGCAATGGTGAGTTGTCTTTGACAAACACGTCAAACATTCACAGTTACCCTTCTGATCTAAGTTTCTCCTGCTGTCTTTTCTATTAGAAAAATGAAAATAGTGAATAGCGCTGTGTCCTGCCCTCATCATCCCACTGCTTTGTGGGTACCAGAATAACATCTTCACCCGTTTTGTACGACCCAACACTCAACACTCATCTTTGTTTTGTAAGCAGAGGAGTACATTGGCAAATAACTTTACTAAATATTAACATTGCATGAAATGTTCTATTCTAGTGATTGAATCACCATTGGGTTCTCTTCACGTTACCAGATTATCCACAACCGTCTTCAATAAGCAAGGCTTTATAAGATATATATATATATATATATATATATATATATAATTCACTGAATATGTACAGATTTGGCAGTTTGTCATCCCAATTTAAATACCAAAATGAATTGCAATTAATATTAACATGTATATAAATAGAATGTGTAACACACAATATATACATTTTAACAACATTTTAACTCTTAGTACTTGAAGGGTAACAGTGAATCACTGGAACATATATTTACACAATATATCACAAAAAACAGACAATCCCTAACACCTAATGTAACATTTCTAGCGCTCCATGTGTACTTCGCTTCAGGTTCCTGTGACAAACCGCAGGTTATCCATGTTCACAGAGTTCACCTTTGAGCGCACAGACATTCTAACTAAAGTGTAACCAGTGCTTTGTTATTTACATACAAAAAACAGTAAAAAAAATATCTAAAAATAAAGTGCTACATTCAAAAGTGGTACCAAACAGTAGTATATCGCACCTGGATCTGTCACAGCAGCTACTAGATTATAAACGATGACCCCAAGGTTAAATGGTAACATGTAATATCCAACCATGTGATGGCCGACGGCTGGCGGGGTCTGTTGAGTGATGCATCTTCCTTAAAACTTGTAGTGTGTTTCGTACGTTTCGTGTGCGCCCAGTTTATTGATGTGAATATGAATATCTTCAGGTTTTTCACTTGTATATGTAACAGTCTTTTCATAGATGCTGTGCAATACTCGCTTATCCTTGGGGAAAAAACAACAGTTATCGTGAAAAGTCATTTTATTCTGGAACTGTCACATTCCAGATTATTCCTCACCATGAACTGTTTTACCTACATATAACATAAATAATTTTTCTCTTTTTCACTTATTCCAGCAGAAATACTGTCATCTTCCGGCCAGATCATATTTTATACTAAAAATCCTAAAATATAACGTATGCAAGGGAACAACATGGTTGTAAACAGATTCTGGAAACCTGGGGATGGGTTACAAAGTTTTACAACAAGGGATCATCAGAAATGAGGGAAATTTATATGGCATGCCCTGGCTATAAATCTAAATGACTTAAAAAGAGCATTAAATAAAAAAAATAATAAAAATACAAATGATGGATGGTTTTTAGCACTGGATTCAATTTTGATGTGACAGTTCTTAAAAACAAAGAAAGAAATATCAGTAACAACTGGTTACCTTCTTAGCTCTGGAAACCCTGTAATCAGAAGAGGACTTGTCTATGGTTTTATTGCATTGTAGAAGTACTTGTCTAGTTATGAGGACAGTGATAAAGCCAAGTAAAAATGTCACGACAAAGATGATAAGAAAAATCTTGATGATCCATGGATCTGAGAAGCATTCTGAGAAGAAACAAAATGAAGTTGGTTAACAAGCATGAAGACAAAAAATAACAATGAGTTTGCACAATAGATTATATATATATGTGTGTATATATCTATATATATATGTCTATCTATATCTATATAAATATATATATATTGTAACATACTAACAAAAACAAAACAAAGGATCGCTGTAATGATTCAGCTGCTTTTCAACATTTGGGGTCCCCAATCATATACTTTACAAATAATATGTACTAATTTAGAAGATGACCAAACTACTTACCAGCAGCCAAGACTCTGACTCCTTACATTATTGCGTTTTGGTGAACAATAGTATGTCTCAGTCTTAATCACCCAGACACTGACATTCTGACTAATTAACGTATATAGAGGAACAGACTTTAGTAGCATTCTCATGAATCATCGGCTCAATTGAGCAATTTTTGAGGGCCAGATACTAGTGTTAACGTTATTTGGGTTATAAAAGGTAGAAATGTATATAGATATATATATTTATTTTTAATTTAGGAATGTATTATTTAGCATGGGTTTTGAATTGGATCCCAATCTTTTATTAGCTTACAGAGCAGAAATCTCAGGCACATGCTGGCTTTCAGCGTTTACAGTATTTACAGCACCACTGTGTAACAATCTGTAAGGTTATGAGAACGTGATAGCAAAGAAAGCCACAGAATTGTTGTATGTGTGACTCTGCATAAAGGCATGCTTTAAAAAGCACAGAGGAAATGGTGTGCGGCGAAGTGTACTTTGTAACGTAAATAAAATGGACATGTGGTTTGCAATGAATTTACAAATGATGCAAGCAGGGACATCCATATATGGATTCAATTACATATTGCTGTCGTCTCTAAAATTCGCATTTTACATATATTGTATTGTAAGCTTGCGAGCCGGGCTCTCTCCACCTAATGTATCGGTTTGTCTTAGTCTGTCAATTCTCGTCTTGTCTGACCCATTGAATATATGTATTGTATTGAGCACTGTGTAAATTGTAGGAGATATACAAATAAAAGATAATAATAGTGAATTCATAATTTAACTGGCAAAAAGAAATAAAAAGAACATTTCTGAGCAAAGAATAAATTGAACAAATAATACAATCTGTTCAAGGGAATGACTACTGCGTCATTACTTAGGGACTGGAATAGCGCTATAGGTGATCTATATCATAGGTGGATCCATGCTATAATTTAACAATACTGCCTTGATACCATGTCTACTCCTAGGCATCAATACTGTTAACCAGAATGTGGAGTGAAGTCACAGGAATGCACTAATTATAGCAAATATATCCGAAAAAAAGTATATCTACCACCACTACATGAACAAAAACTTTTTTTATTACTCAGCAGAGCATAAAATATTTACACTTAGACAGTTTTATGCTTTGTTGATTAATGTAAAGGGTTTATTTTCATGTCACAGGCTCACCTTGAGGAACCACAGATACCTCCTAAGCTAGCCAGGAAATTATTTCCAGAAACTTTGCTTTAAAAATAACTTTTGCACGGAAGAAACAGATTTGGTTATACCGACTTCCATCTTGTACCAAATGCTATTCTGCTTATTACGACGATTTAGAGCTTAACTTTTCCACCACAATATGTTACTTTCGACGGAGGAAGCAGTTTTTGAACGTCCAGTTTAATTCACTTTGACTAAATCTTTAGAAAAAAAAATAAAATAAATAATAATAATAAAAAAAATATATATATATAAATAGAACGCAACTAAAAACAAGTTTTTCCACCAGCTGTCAGATATAAAATAACTGCTTGCTGATATTTTAATTTCTAAGAAATATAAAAATCACCAGATGTACTCCTATAATTGTATAATAAACATTGTAAAAAACAATTTCATGTTTACATATACTTTTTGGGATGTGTCTCTGGGTCTGTGTTGGGAAATTAGTAAGAAGAACTTTTTGCACAGAAGTTCACGCTAGACTCTTCATACTTTCACTAGTTCTGTGGGTAGATCGCACCTATTGGTAACATTCGCCTGGTGATACCAGGTGGCTGGAACTCCTCACTCATCATCCTGCAAGCTCCTAATTACTTCTTGAAATCTCACTGACTTCCTAAATACAACAGAGTGTTGTTAATAGCCCCCAAGGGGTACAGCCTGTACCTGATACCGTAGGACCTTTTGATAACCTTAACATATTTGGAATAATGAAATATTATGTTTTTGCAAGGCAACAAATTGCCATGACTTTCGTTTTATCAGACTGCATGACCTTGCCATTGAAGATGACCTTATCTCACTTTGAAGTGTGCCCACGATGTCTGGAATTCATCTAGACATAATCATTTTTTAGGCCACACAACTGCCCTGGTGCTAACACCATATGCCTTGTATCCCTTTCCCCTAGTAAAAGCCATAGGGATTACTGAATAGTCTCCTGTGTCCAAAACAGAAGCATTTTTCCTTTCCATCACTGCAATTATTACATTTGGACATGTCGAGCAGCTTTTAACTGATTCTGACTTCTGATAAATGCGGTTCTGGATTGAATACAACATTTAGCAGATGTTTGCCGGAAAAAGGCTGATGCCCTCATACAATCTCCAACTAAAACTTAAACAGTAATTTATATACTGTATCATCATAAACCCCCATCATCATCAACCCCCATCATCATCTGCAGTCCTGTATAATATAAATGTAAAACTGCATTGAGCAATTAGATGACCTAACAAGCAAAACAGAAATTATAATGTTGTGCAATGTTTAGGGAAAGTGGTTGGTGGCAAAGCTGGGGTTGGGCTTTTTATGTGACTTTTTGTTATTTATGTCATTACGGGAGGCACTTACAAGAAGAATGTATTTTATTTACACAGTTTATACTCCTCTGTTCCTGTAAACATTATTTTGGCTTTCCTGGCTGTAGTAAACCCTGTAATACCCTCATAAGCAGCAAACATTCTGAGCTCCTGCAAACAGGCACATAAAGTAAAGACAGAGGGATCCGAGAAGTGCAGAAAGTGCAGATACTCCTAGATTATTTAATTGTTCCTACTAAAGGAGTCTGTTTCCCTTTTTGAGGCACAATTGAAAACTGTCTCAGTGCGGGTTTTTTGCTTTCTTCTGGATAAACGGCAGTGTTGAACTTGATGGACTTCCAGAGCCAAAGTGTGAGTCAAGAACCAAAATGTCCTCTCCACAAGGGAACCAACAACTCCAAATGCAGTTAGTATCCCTCTATGCTCAAGCCAGCAAATAGATCTACATCTGGACTCCCATTCACACTTGGGATGGACCCCCAGGAGATCCCCAAAGGGTGATATCACATACCAAAATGATTGAGACCTCAACTGAGAAGGGATAGCTGCATAATAGCCTACCCTAGGGTGCATCCCCACTTTGGAACGTCTCAAGTTTTAGCCTCCTTGTGCCAATACAGAGGAAAAATCTCCATCAAAATATCAGCCTAAAGGCATACCAACCTGGCCCCACTGTTGAGGACCATGAAGGCTGAAATGAATGTCTGGGGTTGGTGGTTCCCTCCTGCAAAGGAAATTTGCCTCGCAATTCTGTTCTGGATGGCTTGTTTGGTAAAACTTGACACACTCCTGAATAGGGATTCATTGTAGGATGGGCTATCTGTGTGGTGGTAGGGGTTACATGTGGTCTGTTAACAACGAATTTAATCTTGTCTTGAAATCTGCCAAACAAATAAGGCTACACAGTGATATTCACTTAATTCAGGACCTACCTGTTGTCTGATTTACGTAGTATAACAATGTGTTACATTTGGTTTTGCACTGTATTCTTGCAGCTGCGGTAACATTGGAAGCTCCGTGGGTGCTCTCGTAATTCCTAGGGATTATAAAAAAACGGTGTTGTAAAACTCCATGAAACATAAATAAAAAATGTACAATATGAGGGTGATTTAGGTAAACATCACAATCAGCAGGTAAATTTTTTTTTTTTTAACTTGGTTTTTAGCAGCCAGTACAATTAACTCAACCAAAATTCCAAAATTGCTGATGACAATAAAAAAAAAAGTGAATAAGCAGTTACGTTGAATTTGGGATGGATTTGAAAGCATTGTTTGGTACTAGCGACATACTTTCTGCATATAATGGATTGGAGAGAGGACTGAAGTAAACAGTTGGAAGATTCTGAGTATTTAGGAAAACAGGATATGCTGCTTGTATGTTTAAACTGAGTGTAGAAAGCCATGGTCTATGAATAGCGTATAACATGAAGCGCTGCATGTCTACTCAACTGGAACTTACATGATATGCATGAAACGTCACCAAGCGTGCATGCACAGGGACCAGATGCCTGCATACACATGTTCCAAGGGCATTTCCTTTTGCTCTTGGCTTCATTAACGACGACATGTCTGACACCAGCAAAAAAGTCAGACTTGGCCACCATGCATTACTTTTAATTCAAGCCATATTGTTACCGACGTCAACACTATAACCATGTTTTCTGCTGCTATGGCAACTATACCCGTTAACTAATCAGCCGATTCCTTCATAATGATACTACATAATGTCACGCAATATTCTTCAGAGGTGCACCAGCAGATTCTGATGCTTCTTTAATTAGTGAAGAAACCTTCAATTTGAGAAATACTACTGATTACTTAAATAAAATCCTTTAGATTTTTTTATCCTTAAATGTTTACCATATAAATAAGTATATACCGTATATTCCGGCGTATAAGACGACTGGGCGTATAAGACGACCCCCAACTTTTACAGTCCAAATATAGAGTTTGGACTATACTCGCCGTATAAGACTACCCCTCTACCCAGCGTACAACAACCAGCCAATCACGGCAAGCAATGTACCTTACCGGTGATTTGCTGGCTGACATATACATACATGCACTGCCCTTACACACACACACATATATAATATATATATGTGTATATATATATAATATGTGTGTAGATATGTATATATATCTATATATATATCTACACATATGCCTGTCCATACATACACATTTATACACTGCCCTCACCACACACACCCCTGACTTTACACACATATATATATATGTATATATATATATATATATATATACACACACACACGTATGTGTATATATATATATATGTATATATATATACACACACACACGTATGTGTATA
>VKOC01031432.1:0-17024 GCA_009364415.1 Spea multiplicata
TACATACATACACAGTATAATGTACTCGGGTGCCACTCGGTTAAGAACAGGAAACTGAGGCTACAATTCAACAATGGAAAATAGGACAATGCAAGACTGGAAGAACGTTGCCTGGTCTGATGAGTCTCGATTCCGGCTGCTCAGATGGCCGGGTCAACAACATGAAAGCCGGGATCCATCCTGACTTGTATGAACGGTTCAGGCTGCTGGTGATGTAATGGTGTGGGGGGCATTTTCTTGGCACACTTTAGGTCCCTTAGTATCAGTTGAGCATTGCTTAAACACGACAGCCCATGTCCATCCCTTTAGGACCACAGTGTCCCCATCTTCTGATGGCCGCTTCCGGCAGGATAATGCATCAAGTCACAAAGTCACATCATCTCAAACTGGTTTGTTGAACATGACCATGAGTTCACTGAACTCCAACGGCCTCCACAGTCACCGGATCTCAATCCAATAGAGCACCTTTTGGCATGCGGTGGACGGGAGATTAGCATCATGGATGAGCAGCCGACAAATTTGCAGCAACCACATGATGTCATCACGTCCGTACGGAGCAAAATCTCTGAGGAATGTAGAAAGTCTGCCACAAAGAATGAAGGCAAAAGGGGGTCCAGCCCAGCACGAGCAAGGTGTACCTAATAAAGTGTCCAGTGAGTGTATACACACATACATATACACTACCACTCAAAAGTTTGGGGTCACTTAGAAATGTTCTTATTTTTAAAAGAAAAGCAGATTTTGTCCATTAAAATAACATGAAATGGATCAGAAATCCAGCGCAGACGGGGTTAATGTTGTAAATGACAATTGTAGCTGGAAACGGCTGATTTTTGATGAAATATCTTCATAGGCGTACAGAGGCCCGTTATCACTCCCATCACTCCTGTGTTCCAATGGCCCTTTATCACTCCCATCACTTGGGTCAGATAAATGACATATGTTGCATAGTGTCCACTGTCCGTAGATTTTCAAGAATGCCTGTTTGAACTTTATGGAATTACGGCGGTAAGTGGACCCTTTGGTCTCAGATGAGTAAGGATTACCCCAAGGGTGCAGGTTTTCTGCCTATTAAAGTCATTTACCCCGTAGTTCGAGCCTCCATGACCACCTGGACTGAGGGCAACCTAACCGCGAAAGTCAACAAATAGACCAAAGGGTCACAAGTAAGGTCAACAGGCCACCCGTGTTCAGAGAAAGATCATGAAGGAGAATGTTGAATTTTTAAATATTTAGATAATTTCAGAAAAATAATAAAACAGAGGACAGCCGTGATAACATACATCGTTTTCCCCAACGCATTTCAAAGTATTCACCCTTATTTTATATTCTGCCTATAATTAAAAACCTGCCCAGCAGAGCCTGTCCAATTATCTGTACCCGCTTTAGAGAAATACAATAGTGCGAAGTCTTAAATATCCCCAGCTGGGTATTATTTTCTGTTCGATAGGTCAGTCTTTTAGCTTAATATAAAAGACGACAACGGGAACCGTTTCTAATCGTTTTTATATTTACAACACATTCTGTGACATTACAAAAAAACAAAAAAAAACAGATTAACAAAATAAACTGTTGATGAGAATTCATCCGTTTGCTTTGTCCGACTCTGTAGATTTATAATTATTTAACCCCTTAAGGACAATGGGCGGTTCCCTAAAAACCATATTGAAACAATGCATTTTGAGCCCGTACATGTACGGGCTTTGTCATTAAGGGGTTAAAAATCGTTCTTGTGTGAAAACATGCACCTGTGTTATCTAAGCATGAAAATGTAATTACCTACATGACTTCTGAATATTCATTGAAGTAAAAGAACTGGGAATTATTCTAGAACAATGCATTTATTTGCTTGTGTAAGGATGGGTTTTGCTGTTGCCGAGGTTAAATTGATCGAGTTGGGTTTTTGTTAAGGAATGAAGCTGGACTTGCCTTCTGGATACAGGTGTCCTCGAAGGTATCCTTGTAACATGTAAAGACCCAAATGGAAGAAAAGAAGACATCTTAGACATTGTTGTCCATCTCTCCTGGTGAACTAGTCCGAAACAGACATCTGACTACAAGACTAAGATCCAGATCCCCCGCAGCGCTACAGGGGACCTGGATCCTCCTCTCCGGCTGCCCCCACTAGACAGCAAGAAGTCTGAAACATGAGGGACAAGTCTAGGGATGCACTGGTAAGTCGGGGGGGGGGGTAAGAGTGGCATGGGGGTATGATGGTTTTCTGGAGGCAGGTGTGGCATATAGGGGGTTAAAAGGCATGGGAGTGGGAGGGGAATTTCCGAATAGTGGTGTTCAAATATGCCCACTCCCTGGGGAATTCCTTTCTCACTCCTGACTTATAACATGCTGTCTGGGGAGAAAGAGGAGAGTCACTCGGAGACCCGGAGAAGCAGCACTTCTCCTGGAGACTCTGAGTCAAACCCAGAGATTTCCCAGGTATGAGTATGAAAAGGGTTAAAGCAAACTCATCCGATGGCCTTTTAACCTTCAGACCGTTAGACTCCGATGTTAAAAGCACTCAGTGAAGCCCACAGATGGAATATTGTTTTCACGGCAGAGAAGGATCCGTAGTAATTAAACAAGGGCCCATATGCTTTTCAGCGAGAGAGCGCCCAACACCACCAGACTGAAACAAATTGCCGCTGAAGTAATGAAGCAATTGAACAAGCGTTCTAAATTAATGGTTAAAATTAAGAGGAATTGAAATAGTGGTAATAAGAGAACAGAGGAGCATTCGGAATGCTGATAGCGTTTAAGAGAATATATCGCTCTGCTCAGCTACAATCACTTTACAGAGACAGGATTATGGCTTGAGCCTCTCGATAGCAAAAACACAGGGGAACCGGAGACATCACTTCTAAAACTTATTAAAACTACCAATAACTTGTATTAATTTCTTCTACTTCTGCTGGGATGCTGCTCCATTTATCTACCACTCAGTAAAGTTCTCTTCTCAGGACCAGCAAGTGGCTTTCTGGAATTCTAGGTAAACTATATCTGTGGTATCCCAAATACGTGTATTTATATGCAGTATATATATATATTATATATATTTGCTAATTATAAAAACAAGGTTATCTTATCAGACCCACAGGACCACCGCACAGTCACTCACCCTCACTCAAGTTCTCTCACACTCTCTCATGCTCTTTTAGGCTCTCTTGTGCTCTCTCACTCTCTCTCTCCATGTCTCCCTACCTTCTCCACCAAATGCTTCCGTGTCCCTGTCATCTTTTCCACAGCTCCACTTCTTCTCTTGCCTCTTCTTGTTCTTCTTTCTTCGCCGCTTCGCCCCGGTATCAGCTCCGTTATCCAGCTACTTCTGAAAATGGGCGGAGCCTCCACGCTTGGTGCGCTCTCTGGCTCCTCCCTTCTCGCCGAAGTATTCCAAGAGGCCAGAAAGAGAAGCGTTTCTACACATTTCTTTCTCCACACATCTGTGATGGAGTCACGATGGGCACCGCTGGGACAGCCTCTCCCCGTTCCTCCAATCGGGCGAGAGTGTGTGAGTGGAGGCTCCGCCCTTTTGCAGGAATACCTAGATAACAGAGCTGACGAAGAAAGAAGAACAAGAAGAGGAGAGAAAAGAAGCAGTGCTGCGGAAAAGGAGACAGGGACGCGGAAGCGGTCGGCAGAGAAGAAAGGTAGCCACTGACAAAGAGCGTGAGAGACTGTGAGAGAGTGTGAGAGAGTGAGTGAGAGTGTTAGATAGGGTGAGTGAGAGCAGCAAAATTAGTGTCGAGCAGATACGGTATACGGTATATTCTATATCCAACCCCTTACCTTCTCTGTTGTAACCCCTTTCCCTGTCTCCAATCTTCAATTTAATAAACAAGAAATTAAATAATAGTATGCTCTATTACCACTGCAATAGTAATTAGATTGTAAGCTCATTCGAACAGGGCCCTCCTCACCTGATGTCCTGTCTACCCTTTGTACAGCGCTGCGGAATCTGATGGCGCTATATAAAACAATAAATAATATTAATAATTACACTAATATTATACAAATATTATTTAATGACAGATTTGCTTTAAATCCTTAGAACGCCGTCTTGCTGCATCCACCTTCCCTAAAATAACTCTGTTTCACTTACACTATGAAAACTAAATAATTGATTTCGGACGCCATCGCCGTCTTCGGCGAATTTCATGACAAACAGCATTTTCTTTATGTACACGTGTATCTGTCACTAACGATGTATCCGCAGGACGCGTACATGTACTGTATGTAAATTTAATGCTGATGTCACGTCACCGGATACATGCGAACAGACAGGTGAGTCACAACATATTTGTCCAAACCTACCCAGTGGCTACAGAATTTCCATGGCCTAGTTAAAAACAACAAAACTGACAGTGAGAGGATGGCTTTTAACAAGGGGCTTCTTGGTTAATGCTCAATATATTTTGTTAGCCATAAAAATAAATACATTTTGTGAAAGACACCTATTTTGTATCTCCCGGTATCTTTTTCAGCAACATCAACCGTATAAAATGTAGTTTCTGGAGTAACGGTTTCATCGCATTGGACGAGCTTTATCCTGTGAATGAAATTATAAAGACGAAGTTCTAAGTCCTAATTTGGGACTCCATGGATAATATGCATACCTGGGAACTCTCCAGGTTTGACCCGGACATTGCCGGGTGAAGCACCGCCTCTCCGGGTCAAGATCTGAATCCTCTGGGTCTTGACACGCCCTGCCCCCGCCCATTTTCCCTTAAAATGGGGGTGATTCCCACTGCCATCAGCGGGAACGCCCCAGGCGGCAGTGGAACCCCCCTGACATCAGTGGGAACGCCCCCTGATGTCAGGGGACCTCCCACTGACATCAGGGGACCTGCCACCGACATCACGGGACCGCCCGCTGACGTCAGTGGGGAGTCCTGGCCGCGTCCCGCAAGGCAAGACTCCGGGTAGCCGGAGCCCAGAAGTTCCCAGGTATGGTAGTATGACGAACAAAAAGGTTGTGCAGGGACATGTGACTGACCACCTGACTTCTAAGACAATAGACTCCAATCATCAGTCCTCTGGCATTTAATGGGTTAAAGTTCAGAAACAGGATAATTGGTGTCTCTGGTGGATGTTTAGAAAATATTTTTTTAAGCTAAAAACGAAGTACATACCGTATGTCTTTATAAACGCAAGCACATTTCTTTTCCCGGTGTATATCATTGAGTATTTTTATATTATATAATTATATAATAATGGTATTTATTCAATACGTTCTACCAATATGTGATTTAAAATGACATCGGAAATAAGCAGACATAGGGTTATTATAATGATTAAAACCAGATACCAGGAACACAGGTTTACAATCCTTTATTATCGTGTCGTAAAGTCATGTTTTTTATTACGCTGAGCTGAATTATTATTAGCAAGCCATTTATGTGTACGGAAATAATGTTTTTGTTTGTTACATTTGATGCAGGTTTTTAAACAAGCACGGAATGTTTATCAGAAAGGGAATTGGTTGGCCACCCTTCGTTACAATTGCCAGCGCTGGGATTAATGTATCACGCAGAGAAAAAGTTTAAGGAGGTTTTGAGGTTCGAGGAAATGGCTAAAACAAACAGATATGTGCAAAGGGGTCAAAAACAATTCCGGCTAACTTTTTGGTTTGTTTTTTGCTCGTCCATTTGTTTCAGGCAAAAATTCTCTGCCAACCACTTCCACCTCTACATCTTCCTCTTCCTCTTCCTCTTCCTCCACATCTACTTCTTCACCTCCTCCCTTCTATTATTAATCTTCAATCCTTCATCTTCTTTCTTTGCACACACCTTCATGGACACAGAAGTGGCGATGCTGCGGTGATGTCCTCCCCCGATCCTCCAATTCCCATGATCCGCTGGTCTCCCCACTGCAACAGTTAAATGTCAGCAGTTCTGTCGAACTTGCAATCACTTTTTTTCTATTTCTTTTGGGGGGTTTTTTGTATTAAACTATTACACTAAAGGATCATGGGAATATATTTTATTTGAATAAATGCAAATGAGCACACTGCCACATATGGCTATATATCTTTGGGCAGAATGCTGCCATCTATTGGTAAGATACATTGAGTAGCATAATAACTTTGGATTTCAAGCATATGGAACAATGCTACTCAATGTATAACCAACAGAGGGCAGCATTCTGTCCAGACATATATTAGGCATATATGGTAGTGTGCTCATTGGTCGCCAGCAGGAGGCCCCCTGCTGGCGACCAATAGAGTTGCTCATACGGACATTTAAACTCCTGACGCCAGAGCTGCTGCGGTACGCGTTAACCCCGTATTAACCCCTTAACCAGAAAAAACGAACACGAAGAATGTCCACGATATTCGCCAGAGAGGAAGACGAAGAACGGGCGGGATACGCAAGCACTGTTTTTGCGCGAACGAAGAGCCCCCCTGGTGCCCAAGTCTAATATATACAGTATATATATTAGCCTCATACTTACTGTAGTTAACATTCTATTCTGTAACAAAAATTTTTTCAATAAAATACTCGACAAGTTTTCTGAAATTTCAATCAAATGTTTAGCAAAGTCGAGTTTTGGGTAATGAAGCGTTGGGTTGGCATTAGCGTAGTTAATAGTGTGCTTTGGACCAATACCTGAAAAAAAAAGGTAATTTTATTCCTGGTAAACGGCTCCGAATGCTCAGAAGAGGCTATCACAATTCAGATAAAATCAGGGTTTTTTTTTGCGAGAACACTCAGTAACCGGCAATTACCGGGAGCCGGTCAGTAACCAGGGACAGATATTTTTAGTTACAAATCACAAAGAGCAGGAAAAAACAGCAAAAGTAGCAATTTAACGAATTGGTTTAAGATTGTCTAACCTCTGCGGGGTATGTATCGGTAATAATATTTTATAAAAGGAGTTGAAAATATTTTTGTATAAAACATATGATGTCCGGCGGTATAAAAGGTGTATTAAAGTGACCCAGCCACATTTCCTACATTTTTCTATACGCTAAATAAACATATAGTACTTATAGTGATATAAGATAACAGTGATACTAGGCAAGAGTTTTATCATTTCACAAAATGCAAAGCGAGTGAACAGAAGAAAAATCTAACTCAAAGGCACACTTGGAAAGAGTTTTTGAAGGCGCTCGGCAGGTAGGTTGTTCCAAACATTTTGGAGAACAAGCCGCGGTTCTTCTGTGGATTTTGACGGCCTCAGTTGCATCTCCTTCTTTACGTGAGATGGACAGACTCGATGAGGTTAAGATCAGGGCTCTGTGGGGGCCACACCATCGCTTCCAGGACATAAGCTAAAGATGGTTCTTAACGACCAAATGCCCAACCCAAATTGCAGAAATGCAGCCCAAAGGTAGCAAGGAACCTCCACCGGGCTTCATTGTTGACTGCAAACTCTCATTCTTGTACCGCTCCCCAGCCCTTCAGCGAACAAACTACTGCAGACAAATATTTCAGACTTTGAGTCTAATCAGTCTAAGGCACCTGCTGCCATTTTTGTCGCACCCCGGTTTCTGTGTGCTTGCGAATAGTTGAGTCGCTTGGCTTGGTTTCCACATCAGAGGTATGGGTTTTTGGCAGCGACTATTGTATGGAAACGACTTCGCTGGACAGTACATGGGTGTTTTCTGCCAATGCTGATAATATGGCACTGCTGGACATCTTCTGACCGCGAAGGGAAGCGAGCATGATGTGTCTTTTGTTGCCCTAGGTTCCCTTGGATGACCACCGCATCTAAGGTCCTCAACATTGATGTTTCTTTGAGCTTCTTCAAAAGAGCTTGGACAGAACATCTGGGAACCCCTGTCTGCCTTAAACTTCTGCCTGGGAAAGACCTTCCTGAAACGGTATGACTACCTTGGGGGTTGTTGCTGTGCTCTGTGCCATGGTGTATGACCTTTGACATTAAACTGTCTTCAGCAACCTCTTCTTGTTAGTGAGTCTGGCCGTTCCTCACCCAGTTTTATTCCTCCTACACAGCTGTTCCTGTTTCAGTTAATTATTGTGTTTCAACCTACATATTAAATTGATGATCGTTAGCGGCTGTTTGGTATAATTGTTTAATCACACGCCTAACTATACGCCTACAAACCCCCTGACTTTGTGCATATCTACCTAGACGAATCGATGTTTTTTTGAAGGGTTAAGGGTGGTGACACCAAATATCGATATGAATTGGAATTTTCTTCTGTTCATGCACGTTGCAGAAGACATTATATTTGAAGGAATTCTTACATTATAGCACAAACCTTCTTAAAACTCTTTTTCGATTATATAGATCTCCACAAACAAGAAAATTACTTTGAACTTGGTTTCCTCTGTCCTCCTTTGACTGATTTCTCCGTTTTTACGCCTATTTTTATGGTTGTACATTAAAGCACACCGTACCCCCGTCCATGTACAGCGCTTGACAGCTTTTCTAATTAAAATTTGCCGATATCGCGCGTGGCCATTTCAGAAATCCCATGTGATTATTTTTTTACCCAATATTTCAACTTTTTTCCTGACAATTTTCGCGCAATAAAAGAAGATCTATTCCATGTTCTCGGAGAGTACAGATAATTATCTTTCAAAAAAAAATGTTTGATTCCTATTAAAATATGAAAAATATTCATTTATCCATAGAAAGAAAAAAAGACTCCTTCGTTAACAGAATTCATCTGTTACGGTTATATTTTACGTTTCGATATACATCTACATCGGTATTCCCACATAGGCTGATTAGGCAATTTTCGCACCGGGCCCTGTGTTTTCTAGTTACACTCCTGGCAATAACCCCCAGCACTGTATAAAGTATTGTTGGCCTGCGTTGGAGGCCGCTATTGTTGTCGGCCATTATTATTATTTAATGTTTTTTTTATAGCGCCATCATATTTTGGGTGATTTTCCCGGCTCAAACACCACACTGGGCTGATGCTTTATGGGAATGCTAATGAAGTCCGTTCCTCCATAGACTTTCATTAAGCAGAGAGTCCGACTGGGTGATTAAGACCGAGTCATTCTATTGTTTCCCCACAGGCAGTACGATAAGGAGTCGGGTGTTTAGTAGATTGGGGCTCAGATGACAGAGCGAGAATCATACAAACGGCTGATATGCAGCTGCCTGAAAACATTATGTTATGGGGCAAAAACTACAACTGGTTTAAAAAAGTGAGCCCCATCATATTTTAATGCTTAATTCAATGTTATTAATGACAACAATGGTGGAGGTTCTTCTTTAAGCAAAAATAATTATTTGGAAAATATCAAGCTTTTCTCTCTTGGCATTTCCATCGCTTGCGGTATTTTGTTTTTCGTTAGATATGCAGGCGTTTATACGCACCGAATACATTTATCTGAAAAACGTAAAAAGTCATTAAGCCTGGTTATTTGTATTAATTATCGGGCCCTGAGTGAAAGAGACATTAGGAACCTGGGTAATTCCTCAGCCCGTCTGACCCACTCACTAATGAGTGAAGATTATATTGATTTATTAAGTTACTACAAAGGAGAGAGAACTCCAGATGAAGCCGCGGCCAAAAAGAAAATGACTCTATAGCAGCCCTGAAAAGTGCTAATTTCCAAACCATTAATCGGTGAGCGAGACAAATAAAGCAAATCCGGAGCTGTGATAATAAATGGATAACACGCTATATTCCAATGAGCTGGGGAGAAATAGGGTCTCTTTTAACCCCTTAAGGACAATGGGCGGTCCCTTAACCCATTGAAAACAATGCATTTTGAGCCCATACATGTACAGGCTTTGTCATTAAGGGGTTAACCCTTTGGGTGCCAGACACTTGCGATACTTTGTCGGCAAACCCCACATGGTAATACAGCATGAGTCCAATAGATGGGGAGACTCTTGCCAGGTGGTGGTTGCCAAACAAATCAGCAAACCTCCTGCTTATCCCTTAGCAAATGTATATGCGTTATAGAAAAGGGTTCAACTTATCTTCCGCCCTCTTTTACCGAGAGGGTAGTAGATGAATTGAACAGACTCCTATCAGAAGTGGCAGCGGCTAATGCAGTAAGGGAATTTAAACATGCGAGGGCTTACCAACATTCAAGATCCTGACTCCTGGATACTAGACATGTGCAAATAGGCCAAAAAATAGTTTCAGACAAGTATTCCGATTCGTTTTTTGGCCCATTCGTTTTTTGGCCCATTCGTTTTTTGAGCAACAGATTTTGTCGTTGGGATGATCCCGCTGTAGTCGGGGGTGGTCCTGCTGTAGTCGGGGGGCGGTCCCGCTGATGTTGGAGGAGTTCCTGCTGACGTTGGGGGGTGGTCTTGCTGACGGCAGTGGGCACCACCCCCATTTAAAGAAGACCCTGCTCCCGCGAGCTGGAGGATTCGGGTCGAGACCCGGAGAACCGGAGAAGCAGCGCTCACCCGGCAATCTGCGGGTCAAACCCAGAGAGTTCCCAGGTACACCTATACCTAATTTAAGGCATTGTGCCGGCAACTTCCAGCAGTCCTAATAGTTGGGACTCTGGTCGAGAAAACCTTGAGATTTTTCTCCTTTCTGGTTAACTCACAAAGCGAAATATGGATTGGACATTGTGTGGACTTTTGTCTGAATTCTCATGATGACCTCAACGCACATGGATTAATGCATCAAACTGGTTTTTGGGGTATGGGGGAAAGTCTTATATTTTTCAGCTGAGGGTCCCATGTCCAAAAATATAACGTTACATCCAACGCGGAGATCTCAGACAAAGAAAAATATCTTTAACCCCTTAAGGACAATGGGCGGTCCCAAAACCCATTGAAAACAATGCATTTTGAGCCCGTACATTAAGGGGTTAAGAAATGCCTGCCCTGATAAACACAAGATAATCACATTACCAACTAATATGATGATTTACTTATGTTCACAAGATAGAATGAAAACATTTCATTTAACGTCATTATTTCCAACGTACTCATTTTTCCACATATGAATTTATCAGATTATATGCAATTTAAAATTATTATGCAACAGCTGAAAGAGCGTTAAATTGAGTACACAAATTTCAAAGCACGCACGGCTGCGATTTATTAAATATCTTAATCGATAACACTGTCACTATGTAATTAATTTGGTGAAAATGATACATTTATTGGCCAACTGAAGTATAATGAATTGCAAGCTTTTGAGGCTAACCAGGTATAATATGCCTGAAGAAGAGAGAAAGCTTAAAATTCATTATAATTCAGCCAATAAACAAATCATCTTTATCAAATTTGTCCTCTCTCTTTCTATGGCTTACATGGTGCAACACTATACCTTTATCAACATATAATTAAGTGAAGCCTATGTGTGCCAATAAAATTGTATTTATCATCTTTGTAATGCGTACTTCCAAAGTGTCCGTGTTTAGTTTGGCCAGTCCCTGTTTGGGCCCTCTTCCCTCCTCTGATGCCCCTCAGGAGCTCAGAATGTTTGGTGTAAGCGTGTCACGTTGTCCTACAGCGTTAAAAGTTACAAGAATGAGTATATCTACCTCCCAACGTTACATTGAGTTATCTATTCGGTGGTGGAGGGGGAAGAGAGACGGTAGGAGAGGACTAGTTGAGCGAGATGGGTTGGTGGTAGCGGGTTTGATATACAGAAATAGGGTCTTTTAGGTAGACAGGGCAGACGGTTCCTTTGGCGTGCTGGTTGAGGTTATTATGAGGGTAGGTTGTAGGCTTCTCGGAATAGGTTGGTTATTACTGAACGTTTGAGGGACAAAAGTCTAATATAAAATGAAAGAGCCCTGCAGCAAAATGGCCATACCTCTTATTCCAGGAGGAGCTACCGCCATCTTACTAGACGTATCGGAGGAGACCCAGTAGATGGTCACTCCTGTCCCCTCATGGATAAGCCACTTCTTCTTTCCTGTAAGATCTATTTTTTCATTTATGTGACCCGTTCCGTAACATGCTCATGTCTATAAAATCTTTGATAATGGATACAAATCAAATGATATGGAATTCTTTGCCACCTGGGTTATTCCAGGCCTAACAATCCCGACGATCCATTGGGAACTTCACGCTTTGGCTCATGGAGGCAAATTTCTCTTGTTCGTTTTGATATAAATGTTTATCACTCATCCCGCTGGCACCATGCCCACTTAAAAGGACCCAATGTTTTCTTCCATTTCTCTAATAACATAAATAAGAAATGTGCATAATTATTTTCCAATATCGTTTTATGAGACAGTGAGCCATTCTTCCGTTCGTTATTCTCAGCGGCACTGTCAGTAAATTCTCTTCTTGAAAGATCAATACAATTCCATAGATTTAATTTTGGTTATTATTCAAAACTCTTGTTTATTTTCTCCACCTAAAAAGCTTATCCAGCAGTCTTCATCGTTACTCTGGAGAAAAGAAACTTTTGCTGCTGCTAAATCTTAAGATTTTATGAAACCGACATCGCTTTATAAAATATAGCTTACAAAATAAAAGTCTAGCTCGAGGTCAGGGGAGATGTAGAACGAAATTCGGTCTGAGGTCAGGGCGGGCAGCACTCGGGAGTTAGAAGGGAGGAGCTACAGTAAGGCAGGTCACTCGTTTCAGTTACTAGGATACGCAGAACTACACTGGGAATGACACCCGGACCTGATACTTTAAGGCCTCCGGCTGATAAACAATGGCATCTTGTGGCATCATGTATGAAGCAGGTGGCTACATGTTAAGGAAGAACATCAGCTGCTAAAGCTGACAAAGAGGTGAGTGGGGGCAACTGTGTATTTACCTTTCTTGGTGCCCTAGGCCTGACCTAGGACAGCACCCCTAGCGTCAAGATATGACATCATATGCCGGTGCTATGTGTTTTAAAGGCACACATTAGGGTTTAATGAAGTCCGTGGAGGCTGTGCCGCGTGTAGTTGGGCAAAGGTGTCTTCTGTAACCTGCCCATTGAGCAGCGGGACCCTGGGGATCCTGAGCGCCAAAGACCCAAGACGGCAATCGGCCCCCTGCCGTACCCAATGTTTCACCTGGAGACTCTGGGTCAAATGCTCCTATGAGGGAACTTGTAGAAAATGTAAAAAAAACCCCAATCATTATCATTAAGGACCGACTCCAGTGAGCGTCTACTCCAAGAACAGCGTGTATGACCCTGTATAATGCATTACATAAGTTAGATTTCTTCAAATGCCTGGCGGCCCACTGGCCAAGAGCGCCATAAACTCACCCGATCTGCACAAAAACATAGCGTGCGGCTGCGCAGATCCAGTTGACGGCTGCACTTACGGCATCAGGCGGCGGCTGGCCTTAAAGAGCCAGGGCCGCTCCTTCATCGCCAATATGGCCCCGTCATTTCTTATTGATTTATATCGCCTCCTCTTATTTACCGGCGTCAGTGGCCCAAATTTGTCACGATGATTTTTATTTATTATTTTTCCATTTTTTATTCTTAAGCTAGAAAATTGCTCTCCTATTCAATGATTATTAACTCTTTAGGCCCCTGATCATTGATCCGTCTCGCCGAGCATCAGCCAACGGCCTGATCTGGCAAGGGCTTATACGCAAGGGCTTAATTTATTCCTACAAAGGTATACCTGCGTGTTATAGACAGGTGGGTATTATACCTGAGATTTTACGCGATTCGCTGTTGATTCAGACATTTTTTTTTATATTTTAAAATTCAGCAACGAGGGGTTAATGTTGACTTTTATGACATCTCAGCTCAATATTCCTCGTTTTATGTTCTGCATAAACAAATAGATGCAATTTGCAGTGTGATTTCACACAAGATCTCTCCTTTTTATTGGTTTTATGTACTCCGTTGCATCGGATCTGATGTCAACTATATTTTCATATTCTTGCGATACCCAGAAAACCAATCTGCCACGTTACAGTTTGATGGCATAAGCCAGCTCAGCGCAGCGAGAATGATGGCTACCATTAGTCAGTGTCACCTTAGCCAAAATCACTTCTAGTCATCCGTAATTTAGATCAACGGTGATCGTCAAGCAGACAATGAAACCGATGTGAGTGCATTGAGAACCGGCTCGAGAAACTATTCTTCGCGGATGAGATGAGATAAATGAAAGAAAAATGCGGGGGATAAGGGAAAAAAAAAAAATTAAGTCCTAAATAAATAGTTCTATTATTGCTTAATAAACGTATATAGAAAAAAAAATCTACATTTTCTTTTTTTACCTATATTCCATGAAGAGGAATTTCCAGCTTAGTTTTTAATTTTTTGAATACATTTTTTTTTAAAAAATTGTGTAATTTTTCAACAAATGTTTTTTTGCACAAAATATTATTTTCTAACAGCTGTATAGCGACTTTTTATACGTGTCTTTGCCCAATCTGCTAGAGAAAAATATTATTATTATTATTATTTATTGTTTTATATAGCGCCGTACAATATTGGGCCTGATTCACCCCAAATCTACACTGATGGAACCTCCCCCAGTAACCAGCATTAGAACTGGCATACATATTTACACACAAACGTCTACAGACACACGCTTACACATATTCTTTACACACACATATTTTCATACTCTAACGCACACTTTTGGAACTTCGCTGGGGGTTATCGGCTCCCTGCCTTCTCCTGGTGCTACTCTACCTTACTATATAACATAGACATGTCTTGTAAAACGATAATAACAAATATCTTAAGACGAAGCAACAATTTAAACCGCATGAAGGGTTTCAAGATAGCAGCTCCCACACACAGGAAATAAGATAAAAAATATTTATATTGAAACGTAAAGAAAAATGAAAAATAAAATGATAAATATATTGTATATAAGTAATAATAAGAACTAAAATATGGAATCATTTGGAAAGTCTTCTTTAATCACTTCAGGGACAAAATCTCTCTGTTATTGTAGACAAAAGTGTTTTACAAGGTTGGGACAAAAAGTGCTAAAACTATAGACAATCTTTCAAATAATTTATTAAAAATTGTTTGATTTTGTAATCGTTTAGACTAGAGACATTCCTAGTTACATGGAAGGCTGTATGTTTCTTTTATCGGGAAAGAAAATTGTATGGACGGTAAACCACGTGATTAAATGAATATTTATTTTCTTCGTCCTGTGCTGTTAGATGTATTATTTTCCAAATCGAGACCCGCATGTAATTTAGAATGCATTATAAGAACATCAGACACCAAACAACTATACGTTAAAATGTAAACGAATCCCTTTCCTTTGTGATCGCACATCAAAAGGTACAACGTGATTACTCCTGATGAATGTACCTGTCATTTTATCTCATTTCATGTTCAGAGGCAATATATTTTGAAATTAGAAAGAAAACAAAGAATGGGGGTAATCTTAACATAATGGGTAAAAAAGAGAGTTCCCACCGTCACTGCCGGGAAGTCTGTTGTTATCAACAGGTCTGGAGCGACCATCTGACACGCTGGGCAAATGCCCAACATTGCTCCATATACAGGGCCGGCCCTACAATGGAGCCGAGTGGGGCAATTGCCCCCAGCGGGCGACCTTTTGAAGGGAGGCTGCCATGTTGCCGCCCCCAGCCGCTTGTTTTTTGTTTAAGCGGAGTGAGAGAGGCAGGGAGGCGCCGACAAGTGGTTCCTGTCGCCTTACTGCGCTTGGCGCCCCTCTCTCTCCTCTATGCGTGTCGAGTCTTCCCTGTATCGGCTTCTCAGTGTCCTGCCCCGACTTGTTTATAATGCTGAGGCGCCGGAACGTGACGTCAATTTCCGGCTAGCTCCAGGTCATTTACAAGCCGGCCACTGTGGCCAGACGCAGCGGAGACCGGCGCCCGTCAGGACTGTTTTTAAAGTTTTTAAGTTACAAAGCGTGGGGGGTAAGGGTAGATAATGCCGTCGGAGAAGTTTAAAATGCCGCCCCCCCCGTCTTGGGCCGGTCCTGTCCATATGTATCTCATCTGCCACTCTAGCAACAGCACGTGGCAGCACATATCCAGACGCCGGCCACACTTACGCCATCAGGTGGCCACTGACCTGTCATTGCCAGCCCTGATTAACATTAAAACGACAGCCTGATCTCCTGTGTATCCCTGCCGCTGAGAGAAGGGCAGGACGTACCGGTACGTCCACAGGGGATTCTTGGGATGCGTTTGTTGGATGTACCGGTACGTCCATAGGGGACTGAAGGGGTTAATAAGCACAACAATAAGGAAAGGACATAGAATAGAACCCTGAGGCACTCCACTTATAACCAAAAAAACCCATAAGAAAATATTTGTTCATAATTACTTTTTCCCCCATACCTTTTAGCCAGATTTTGATACAAGTACGGTCTCCACTTTATCAAATACTTAACAAAATTTAAGATTGAATTTACGCCTTTAATCAGTTTATAATTTCTGCTAGAATGGCCGTTAGTCAGAAAATCCACTGATTGACCAATACTAATAATGATCTCTATCTTATTGGATTAGTTTTTTAAGTAGCTTCCCACCTATTAATCTTAAACCCGCCAGTCATTTTTTTCTAATTAATAAATGTTAATAATAGTCTGGCCTTTTTCATTCTCCCTGGCACATCGCCGGAGCATACAGAGTCCTTGAATTCCACAAAAATATGCTTTGGAATAACCTCGCCGAGCACCTGAAGAACCCTTGAGTAAATGCCTTTAGGATTTGGTGTCATCTTAATCTTATATTTTTCCCACTCACCATTTGGCCTCTTCTCGTGTCGGCCACTCATCTAGCGATAATAAGATTATACGTAGGTTCCACCTTTGGCACTTCATAGCACTTCATAAATTACCCATGTTTATTTGTCTTATTAGATTTAAAAGCTGTTGGGCGCACTTTGCTCGGCAGTCATAGTTTCATTTAGTATTTTAGCTGTTTTTACATCATTTTTGATATCTCTTAATTCACAAAAACTGTCTCCTTGACTAGTATGTCCCTCGTTACATTGCGGATTGGACGGATTTTTGGATTTGCTAGCAAAAAGTTACAACTATTCAACAATATTTTAATTTATGTGTTTTCTCTGTGTTATTCCCATTTCTGGTTTCATCGCAATTGATCTTCAAAGATGGCCTTTTAAAAATAAGTGCCTTTGTTAGGGGCAGCCTTTGTAATTAAATTTCAAATTGTTCCCCAGATGTTCTTCTACCTAAATTATTAGATGT
>VKOC01031433.1:0-11906 GCA_009364415.1 Spea multiplicata
ATGCCTTATACACCCTATATGCCACTCTGCCTCCCAGGTATGCCTTATACACCCTATATGCCACTCTGCCTCTCTAATATGCCACTCTGCCCCCAGATATGCCACTCTGCCCCAAGATATGCCTTATACCCATGACTTTAAATCCTCAACAGTACCTCTTGTTGGACCCAATTTGCATATCAAACTAGCAGTGCTTGCATTATAAAGGATAAAACGTCTATTCCTAATAGATTTATTTCTGGTTTTATTTAAATTGTATCCTATAACTTAATAAGGAAGAACAAGAACATAACTACCTTTTTGTGTTTTCTCAAACATTGGTATACAGTTTGCAGATTCTTCTACCTGTACTTTCTACATAAACAATACTAAATAAAAATCTGGCCTGCTTACATGCAAAGAAAACCATTTTCTGTCTATCCCTAGTAAGGACAAGCAGTTTTTATCAAAAAGCATCCATGAGTTTTAATTTGGCAAAATATTTGGAGTATTGTGCTGTCAAATAGAAGTTCACACTCAAGTAGATACAGGTACTACACAGTTGGGATACATGTTAAAATATAGCCTTCACTCTTGAAGAAACTTGCGTTTTAGCTTCTTTTTTCTTTGAGGAGAGGAACATTTTTGTGGAGGCAGCTGTGTTTTGAATAAGCTCTAGACATTCTGTCTGAAATGAAACGGTTTTATTACATTTCTCTGTTGATGTATGGAAGAGATCAGGTTTCTCAACCAGTTTTGGAAACCTTGACTGTCATCACTTCAATTAAATTTAAGATATAGCTCAAATAAAAGAATGACTTGGTGGCAAGTACAACACTGTGCTGTGATTTCATTTTAAATGAAAAAATGCAAAAGAGTAAATATATAATTTTCATAATTCTATACAGTTTGAATCTGTGACTTAGAAATTCCTATATATTTAATTCTGTCTGCTAATAAGGCCTTGTAATTGTGTTTACTGATTAAAATAAGCAACATGTATAAAATAACCCAATCTAATCGGACATCTTGGAGCAGTCATTTTAACTTCCTGCTTAAGGTTCTAGAAGATCATTCCTATTGAGTTATCTGCTCGATTACAGGCAGAGAGTTCTCATGTGTCTCCTTCCACTTCCAGAATCTTAAAACATTCTCATTTTGCAACATATTAATCGAACAGGAAGCAGTTTTCGACATGTTGATGAATAACTTCCAAGTGTAACATAGGACAACATCTTCTATCATGCGTGACAGCAAAACATGGACTACAAGCTGTAGGAGAATTGTTTATTTTTTGTAAGGGTAGTGTCTACATTATTTATTAGCTCAACAAACACCAACAAAAACTATATCATTTCTAAAAAATAGGATAACAGAAAGCTTCAGGCAAGTATGCTGTGTTAAAGTGATCTATATCACATGAAACCAATGTTAAATCCAAAGGTCACGAATAATGCTTGCTTGACCTAGTTGCTAATATTATGTGTGTTAATATGGTTCATTAAGAACAACGAGATTGCAGACTATTCTTCCTCAAATATAAGTCAAATAACATACATACACATATACACAGCACACATGCCTCTCCCTCGCATTAGGTTTGGTAAGGGGTTGTTGTTCCAAGTGGACTTTACCTCCTTTACTTCTTTTCGACTAGATTGTAAGCTCGCAAGAGCAGGGCTCTCTTCTCCTTTGCACCAGTTTGTTATTGTATGTGTTTATAAATTGTTCTAATGAATGTAACAGCGCTGCGGAATTGGCCGGCGCTTTATAAATAAATATAATGTAATGTTACTGAATCCAAATGGGTGACCAAAAGAGGTGGGGGCAAGTCCATTGTATAACATGTTCATTGTGCTATTCTTTTATATATTCGTGTGTTAGATATGAGCGTCTGAGATTATTCTTATCTGTCAGGCTAATACTGCATAGCAAGTCAATGAAACATGAAAAAGATTAAGAGCCGAAACACATTAAACATGCTTAATGGCTCATCAGAATATAGCCTAAATGATTGTATTTAATGGCTGTTAGAGATGTTCAATTTTAAATATTTTTCTCTGATAATAGACTGTCATATGGTGAGTTAAACATTTTCTTTTATATTTCCAGCGAAATGAATAGACGTATATTGCATTCCAAGTGTTTTCTTACCTGCGATGATCTGCATGGGTTATATTTCCACATATTTCACACGTATTTTATTGTAACAACATGCAGTGGAGTCAGTTCAGCATACATGCAGTGGTACTCATTATTAAGATTATTTTCTTCTTCACTTTTAGACAGGTTTGCAATACTTGAAAATAACTTGGAAATAACATGACATGTAGAGAGTAATTGATAGTGAACTATGGCAAAAAATAATAAAGAATGAAAAACAGGACAGGAGATATATCTACCTCTCTACCTGCCACTATAGAAAATGTAATATTTTGTACATGCTACTTTGTAAATCAATAAATAATACCCCCTTTACTGCTAAGGTATAAATTATTTAAAATATAGGAGGGTGTTTCTTTAGTACAATACGATTTAAAATATATTGATCAGTATCAAAACCTTAAGCTGCAAAGCCAACAACACAACGTCTTGTGAACAAAAATAGTGTTGGTCCATCTATCTATCTATCTATCTATCTATCTATTTATCTATCTATCCATATATATATGTCTAGGAATGGGTTTTTTCTTTTTTTGTAGATTTTCACATACGGTATTATGATTTGATGACCAGCAGTCTATATTGATAAATTCTTAACTTTAGGGCATCCATGAATTCATTTTTTTGATGATTTTTTAAAATTATTTTCTGTGGATGCACTAGCCTTTTAAATACCGTATATTCCGGCGTATAAGACAACTTTTTAACCCCCCAAAATCTTCTTAAAAGTGGGGGGTCGTCTTATACGCCGGGTACTTACCAAGCCGGAGGTTCCCGCGAAGCCACCAATCTCTTTAATCACTACGCGCCGGCTATTAATGCCGAGCGCAGGGATGCCGTCATGTCCCGGCGCCCGGCATCAATTGCCGGCGCGTAGTGATGAGGGAGCAGGGAAGCCCGAGGTCTGGCACTTCAGACCTCGGCTTCCCTGCTCTCTAATCACTACGCGCCGGCTATTGATGCCGAGCGCAGGGATGCCGTCATGTCCCGGCGCCCGGCATCAATTGCCGGCGCGTAGTGATTAGAGAGCAGGGAAGCCCCAGGTCTGAAGTGCCAGACCTCGGGCTCCCACAACTGGATGGAAGACAGAAGATAAGGTAAGAGATGGGGAGAAAGGGGGGAGAAATACAAACTGGTGTGTGTATATATATATATATATATATATATATTATAACATACACACACACTGGTGTGTGTTATATATATATATATACTATAATACGTGTGTGTGTATATATATAAATATAATACATACGTGTGTGTGTATATATATATATAATATATATATATATTAATATATATATATATACACATATATATATTATATATGTGTGTGTGTGTGTAAGGGCAGTGCATGTATGTCAGCAAATCAACCAGCAAATCATCGGTAAGGTACATTGCTTGCCGTGATTGGCTGGTTGTTGTACGCTGGGTAGAGGGGTAGTCTTATACGGCGAGTATAGTCCAAACTCTATATTTGGACTGTAAAAGTTGGGGGTCGTCTTATACGCCCAGTCGTCTTATACGCCGGAATATACGGTATCTATTTATTTGACTTCTGTAATTATAATTAATCATGATTTGTTAATAAATAAATTTACTTTTTTCTATCTACAGTTTTTTAAAGTTTATATAAATTTAGGATTATCTTCTAACAATAAATATTCATGAATACCCCACTGGATTTTTTTTTAACACTGAATATAGTAAAACAGCACTTGCATGTATAGATCAACTGAATAAGACACACAAAACTTTTATTTGCATAGCATGGTATAGATCAACACATTAACAAACCCAGCTTTGCATGTATAGATCAATTGAAATTCACATGTGAACTCAGCACTGAAGGCATAGAATCACATACAAAACCTGTATTTTCAGGTATACAACAATAATGCATGGAAACATGGCATTGCAGGTATGGATCAACAGAACACACAAGCACAGCATTGCAGTTATAGATCAACTGGAAATCACATGTAAACTCAGCATTTAGGGTATATGCATTGTCACGGATTGAGGCTGCCTGGGACCCGGGACTTGAAGTCCCACTGCGAGACTGTCCCGGGCAATCCAGGACATGTGGTCACCCTAACCAGGCCCCTTGCAGTTCTCCGACCCTCCTGGGTTCTTGGTCCAGGCACGACTGCCTGATGGGTCAGTCCGCCTCTGCGCATATACACATACACTGCCTTTACACACACCTGCCCATACACACGCAAATACACTGCCTTTACACACACCAGCTCATAAACATGCATATATATACATACACTGCCCTCACACACACATATGCACACACACCACCTTACAAACACAGAAATACCTGCACTGCTCTTACACACACACAAGCTTACAAACACACATATATACACATGCATTGCCTTTACACCCCTTTCTCCCAAGGTCTGTCACTCCAGGCCTCTGCTTTAGTGTTCCCTCATTACTATACTCTGGCTATTGATGCAGAGTGCAGGGATGATGTCATATCTTGGCGTTCAGCATCAATTGCGTTCAGTGTTCAGTTATTGAAATCTCATCCTTTCTCACTTGTATCCTTCATTGAGATGTTGGATGAAAACAGAGTGCATAACCTACTCAATAGAAATAGAAAGCACATTGATGGAGCTCTCAGCGGTGTATGGTTTAAGTCTGTGTAGGGATCTGGAGAACAATAGTTAAGCCATCTCTAGAGCCCATCAGTGAAACAGTATATAGCAAATAAAATGAAACACAATAAGTGACCAAAGGAATAATGGATGTTACTTTGATTCCTTAGCACTGTTACAAGAGATGTGTGGTTAGCTGCTGTTGTCGTGCTTGAGTCACTGCTGTTCCTGGGCTGTGGTATACCTGGGCCTAACCCAGAGCAGTGAAACCAGCCACCCCTTTTGCAGTGCCACCTTTACTGCTGAGCACTGGCATATAATGTCATAAGCTGTTTTTTAAGGATGTGCGGGGACAAGCAGTAGTAGACTATGGAAGCTGTGTTGATAGGGCAAATTCATTTTTAATGTTAACTGACCATTTGTGGAGGCCAGTTTTTAACTGGCCCATTGAGCAGTGGCACTATAGGGAGCCTTATTGACCAATAAGGCAGAGGGGACTAATTGGACTAGAATACGCCACTGCCTGCACAGATGAATTGTAACAACATTAAAACAGCTGTATGTAAGAAGAGCACTCAGACTTTTATCTAACCCTATGGTATACCCAAGGGCATACATGTAACAAAGGATAAGGGTTCAACAAGTAACATACCATATATCTTTAAATGCATGTCTCTACCTTAAATTCTGTTTTGCAAACCTTGCACTTTTGTGAATTTATACAGAGCCCAAATATATTTTTGTCATATAAATTAATAAGGGTGCCAATAATTGTGCCTTACATATATTTAACAATGTTGTATTTTTTTGGGTAAACTTGTATTGTGTTTGCAATTGTTTAATATCCAGTAGAGCACAGTATATTTGTCTGTTTTTTGAAGAAAAGATCAAAGGTTATACAATGATTTTTTTTCACAGCCTTCTTTGCTAATATTTACCACGGGCTCCAATATTAGTGGAGGGCGCTGTATGAGAAACATTATAAAGTTTATCAACAAAAATGATAAATCATTGTGCTTTGGGATGTTTCATGAAAGCTACAAGAGGTTCTCAAGTTTGTAGGTTAGAGAATGGGGAATATATATATAAAAAAACCCTTACTGTGCTTTTTGGTTCCTTCACACATGCTTCTTCCCCTACCAGACTGACCTACTCTGTCACGTGTGGCCACATGGGTATTGCATCTGACGTCAACTTAATGCGTTTTGCCTATAAGTGGCTTTCTCAAACATTTTCCCTCATTAGACACAATGCAGTTTTTGTTAAATTGCAAGATCTGTCATATTTACATTACAAAAGTGAGCCAACGTTATGATGTTTCTGACAATACTGGAAAATTCTTAATAGAGCAAAAAATAAACCCAGTAAAGTAAAACAAAAAGAGAGAAACAAATGACAGATGCTCAATAATAGCTGCAAGTGTGAAGTTTGACCTTCTAGAGCTTTAGAATTTTCCTAGCAAAAAGTTTGTTCTCCACACCTCTTGTAGTCAGCTATAAATCTGACTGCCTGGAATAGACATGATTGATGGCACTGGAATGCTCTGCATACAGAACACCCTCAAGAATTATTCATTTACTGCAGAATTTAGTAAAAGAAGCATTAAAACAACAGTACCTTGAATCACGTCCTTTTCATCTGGACCAATTCACCACAATTTATTATTTTAAATTTAAATTAGAAGCACGAAAATTCAGCATTCTTTCAACTTCTTGTACAAACTGACTTTCTGCTCTGTTACTTTCATGGTTCCTTGTATATTGAAGATTAATAGCATCTTCTGTCTTTCTTAGCTAACACACACAGTGGTTAATTATTGTACAGTTGGGTTTTGGTTAATAAACCACTAGATTGATCATGCTCTAGGCTTCAGAAATTCATATTTTATTGTTTATTATCTTTTATTTATATAGTGGCAACAATTTACGCAGTGCTTCATACAATATATATGTACGTGACAAGACAAGAATTGACAGACTAAGACAAACCGATACATTAGGGGGAGAGGCCTACTCGCAAACTTACAATCTTGAGAGTATAAAGACATTGGCCTACATATACCTCAGCGGTAAATCTGGCCCTGAGGATATAAAGATGGGGACCCCTAGGGCTAGAGAAAAATAAGGTAAAGAGCTTGATGTGGGATGTGACCAAAATAGGCAAAACATAGAGGTTGGCAACAGTGTTGGGGGGGCAATTATATAAAAAAAGTATTGAAAAAGCAATTTGCAGGTATGGAAAGAAAACGCAAATGGTTCTCACCAGTAGCTTTGTAGATGTTCCACTACTTGTCATTGTATTGTTATACATCCATGTGTGTCTTGTATCCATGTTGTATAATTTTAATTGACCTCTATAATGGAACTACCAGTCTGTTCCCAAACTGCCAGTGATATTTTCCAGTACCATGAGCAGCTGGATTAAAGGTGCAGTTCTCTTAGATTTCTCAGGTTTACTTTACATGTTGAAGAGTACATTTTTTTTTTGTCATTTTATTATTTCCTATAAAAGTTTTAAGGTTTTTTTCCCTCCATGTATACAGCATCAGGCTATCATGTAATAATCAGGCATTCCCTGAAATAAATATAAGGCAACATTTTACAAGATTAAGCACATATTTCTAGAAAAGGTCTGGGCAATTGATAGCACCAGGGACAAAATTTCTAATGCTGTATTTACTAAAGATTTACCCTAATGGTTGAGACTATAGAGAAAAATAAAGATATCACTCCACTGAATATGTAATGAACAATATACCAATAATGCAAATTAAATACATCTGCAGGTTATTCTCACACTCTCAAATAACAAGACAGCTTAAGTATGATATATAAATTCAACTTAGAGTATGTCCAAATAGCATTTTTATGTGACTGGCTGTGAACAGCAAGAATCTCTTTGGGAACATTCATAGTTTGAGTGCTTTGTTATAGGAGATTGTGGAAGGCATTTTAATGCACACTTCTGTTCAAGTGCTAAAGGATTGGATGGTGATAATACATCTAAATGTTTTTTTTTAAAACTTTGATATTTTTTTCAATAATCAGCAAAGTAAAAATGTTCAGGGCAATAGTAAATGACACAGTCCAAGTCCTGTTAGGAGTGTAAGTGAACAAAATTATTGTGTAATTATATCTTTTACAGATCTATACATGACATAATTTAATATAATGCAATTGTGGTTACTGGTTAAAATAAGCAATATATAACTAGTAAAATCCGCTTTATATGTATGCCATATCTTAACTTAATCTTAACTTCCCAAGGGATTTGAAACTGAATCATCATTACATGCTTATTAAAATATTGATCGTTGCACTTTGAATGTTTGATTAAAACATGCGATGATTTTATAAGTGAATCTGGACTATGCACACACGAAGGGGCAAAAACAAGTTACAAACTGTTTAACACGTGTAGAGTGGAATCATGTTCCCTCTAACGTAAAAGGGATAAAACTAGTGGTAGGATTCAGCCGGTTCTTGACGGTTCTTTCAAAATGTAGAGTTCATGGAACCGTTTCTTAATTACCCTATTATAGTAATATAATCGGGGTTTAGCGTCATTTGTATCGCCCAACTGCATGTCCCGGGCGCCAGGCAGGTGTTTCTTTTTTCTTTTTCATTTAGCCCTGCTGCGGACAAACAGCAGAGTGAGGATCCAGACCCCTCGCAACGCTGCTGGGACCTGTATCCTCCTCTCTGGCACAGACAACTTCCACTGCTGCCGGCACTTTTGCCGGGGCTTCTACGATGGAGCGCCGAGCAGCAGAGGTTGCCTACACGCATTGCGCAGACGTACACTGGCTGCCCCTACCAGACACTAGGGAGTCTGGGGATGCATTAGTAAGTCGGGAAGGGGTCAGAGTGGCATATCTAGGGGGCATAAGGCATATGAGGAGGCAGAGTATCATTTCAGGGGAGCAGAGTGGCATATCTAGGGGGCATAAAGCATATCGGGAGCAGAGTGGCAACACTAGGGGGCACAGTGGCATATCAGGGGGCACAGTGGCATATCAGGGGGCACAGTGGCATATCTAGATGGCAGAGTGGCATATCTAGGGGCATAAAGCATGTGTGTTTGTGAGACTACCTGAGCCTCTGTGTGAGACTGCCTGAGTATGTGTGTGTATGTGAGACTACCTGAGTCTGTGTGAGTGTGTGTGTGAGGTTTTTATTTTTTAGTAAGAAAGCTTGGGGGTGGTTACTGCTATAAAACCATGTATGCGGGGACATGCTATTGGGTGTCCCAGTGATGGGAAGCCAGAAGACAAGACGTATTCTCTACTGGAACTTAATATGCCATAGCAAATATAAATATGAAGCTCAAGATGTCTTAAATAATTTTTTGAATCTTTAGGCCAGTATCTATTTAGAGCTTTACAAAAGCATGTGTGTCATCAAATAATGATTACACTTAGAAGAGGGTACAGTTAGTCATAATCTAAAACTAGTGGGTCAGAGGCTTCAGTGTAAGGAAGTCGCTAGAAGGTAGATAAGTACAACAGCCTCCTAGCAGTAGTGGTAGACAAATACAGTGAGGGAATTTAAACATGCATGGCATAGGCATATGGCGATCCTGAATCTAAGACAAGACCAAGGACTGATTACTGGTGAGCCAAACAGTTCTTATCTGCTGTCAAATTTCTGTGTATAACATGGACCTAAAAATTACCTGAAAAATGTTGAATAAACCACAAGTACGATGACAAAAGGAATGTAGGAATTTTGAGAAACAGCACATCACTATATAAAGTCTTTAATGGTAGGAAAGCAACTGTAAAGCCTTCAAACCTAACAGAACCATTTTTAGAATTTGAAGAGCAAATAATTGCTAAAACTGAAAAGCAAGTAATCTATAAATAAAATATAAAAATCTCTAGAGGTTTAAATCATCAGCAGTTCTTTCAGACCATGTAAATCCACAGAGAAACTCATTTTGATTAGAGCTTATTTAGTAAAATAACATTAAAATAAAGTACTTTTCTTAGTTGATTTAGTAATTTAGCTTTTTCACTTGCTCAAAATTAAGAAGCAACTATATGTGTTACAAGTGGATACAGCTGTTTTATAAGATTATTAATATGCTATATGTGTAAGAAACATAATTGATGGTGATCTGCAGAATGACATTTCCAAATTTAGAGCAAAAAAGAATTATAAAACATATTGTGGATATATAATATTATAAACTAAACAATTTGGATCTATAAATTAACTTAAACTGTATGGAAACATCACATATAATTAGATACGTAGATTACAAGCCAGGCCTTTTTGTTCTACTGGATGAATGGGCAAAAATATCCCACAGGAACACCCCCAAAATCTTGTCATCCCCAAGTATGCCATCCTTTTTTGCACCTCCAGTTCAGCTGCTGTTGTGGACTACAACTCCCATCACCGTTGTCATAATTCTGGCTGAAGGGAATTGTACTCCAAAAAATTTGTCCATTTTTTGTTTTAAAACTAAAAATATATATATTTGATTAATTGTGTCATTATCAGTGTATTTTTTTTTTTTATTGGGGGTAAGGGGGCTTTCAAATAGGCTCCTGTGGTGTCACAATCCCTGATCCCTTATCTAATATATATATATATATATATATATATCAACTGAGGTTTAATTACTCATGTTTTCAAGACATTCTAATACCAGTGATTAAATACCTAATGATCTGTTAAAGGTTTGCCTATTTTGGAGCAAGGAATATATTCTTGAATAACACATGTTCTCATCAGTTTCATAAACCCCTTAACTTTCCTCATAGATGTCTACATATACCTTGCTTTTTATAGAAAGGAATCTGCACGTCAAATATGATTGTTAGAATTAGAAACAAATTGATCCTGCATTCACTTTAATTTATTCAAGCAAGCAGAACTGAGTTGACCACCTCAAGTCCATCTGTTCCTCAGCACCTAATCCTATACTGTGTTGGAGCCTTCTGATTCTGGTATATTTCCGTTTCCGAAATATAAATGGCAGAGGCCACGAAGGCCATAGTCACAAACGAGACAACAAAACATGGAGGATATTTAATGTTTGTTCAAGATGCGACCCTTGAACGAGATCTACAGTTTGGAGACTTCTGTTTTGGGGTAGAGGGTGCTTGGATAAAATGTTGTACAAAGTTATGACATGGCTTCATAAATCTGTAATAATAATTAAAGTATCATCTTAAGAATAAGTGCTGTTTTATTTTTTAAATGTTAGTATATGTGAGTTACAACTCTATTACTTTAGGCCAATTTACTAAACAAACACTTTGACTCCTTATCGTACTGCCTGTGATAAAGAACAGAGCGACAGATTCTACTCAATTTGTCTATTCATCTACTCTGTAGAATTCCAAATTGAACAAAGTTGTAGATTTTTTACTATTGCATAAACTTGGCGCTACTTAATAATTTCTAGTTTATTAACCATAGCCACAGATTATTGATTTTATATCCAGGAGAGTCTCTGTGCAATGTATTTACTTATAGTGTTTTTAATTCTATTTTATATTAAATGCAAAGTAAATTGCATTCTGTTTTTTCTCATCCAAATAGTATGAAAATGATGCTTTATGGACTAAGACATTTCTAAAACATTTACTTTAAGGAAAATGACAATACATTACTAAGAAGGGCCCTGTGTATAGTTTGCAGCCGTGACACGTATGCTGAGATAATTTGACAGAATGATTCTGTAATTTACAGGCAAAATTACCTCCTCTATCTGAGTAATGAAAAAAAGGACAAATGACTTAGGTTTAACCCTCTATGAATATAAAAGTTCATACAGGATGTCTTGCAATATATATTGAATGTGTCAAAAATACCTGTATTACTTTTTTTTTTATTTTTTTTTATTTTTTTTTTATACCGTATTTGCTCGATTATAAGACCGACCCCCAAAATCTGAATATTAATTTAGGAAAAAAGAAAAAGCCTGAATATAAGACGTCCCTATAGGAAAAAAGTTTTACCTGTAAATGTTAATTCATGTAAACTATGTGAACAATTGTTACATCGTTATATAGCCTGAAAAAAGACATGCGTCTATCAAGTTCAGCCTTTCCTATATCTGTTAATTTGTTTGTTGATCCAAATTGTTTGTTGATAAAAGCTATGATTGAGAAAAATATTTTGTTTTTATTTCCTTTTT
>VKOC01031435.1:0-18659 GCA_009364415.1 Spea multiplicata
AATCATATTTGATTGTTACCCGATAGGGTAGTTAAAATTTGCTCTGTTTCACTCTTTTAGGAATTCTGGGTAAAATGTTTATTAATTATGGTTAGTTGACTTTTTGAGCCATCCATTGGCATGTTTTGACATTGTATAGGACAGATTTGTGTATTCAAATAAAAATGCAAATTGAGTGGACTTTAAATAATGTAACTATCGATAAACATTTATCTAGCAAGCAGAGCTTTCCACATCTTCTGCATCTTTGTTTAAATAAGTCATTTTTGTGACATCTGTATCCTGTTTAGTTAAATTTCGACCCTGCTTTTTGTTGCAATTTAATAGAAAATATTGCTTAACAAAACTAAGACTGCAATGTAATTCTTCATCTGTGTAGGTCATTCTGAGTATGGTAACCCTATAATGGTAAATGTAATCAATGGACATATTATATGGAAAAAAAACAGCTGCTTGAAGTTATATATTTGTGTTTTTGCATCAATTCTTCTATCCTGTTCTACAAGTATAGTAATCAGGTGCTATGGATATACTGTAGGTTAATAAGGTATCTGGTCTCTGGAGTCAAATGTGGAGTCACCTGCTCTATTTGTGGATGAACATATGAGTTGCTCCGCACCATTGAAAGGATGGAGATGGCGAACATTTTATTTATTATAATGATAAGCAACTAAAAAACTGCTTTCGGGGCATAATTTAGTGTATACTCTATATCAGTGTTATATTAATGAGTGTTTTTCTTAATGATTTACTGTAGGCCAAGGGATTGGGATGCACTAGAAGATTCAAACTGCAATGGCATATGGGTAAGTAAATATTAGAAAACTCATAGAAACCATAGAATTTAATGACAGATAAGAACTTTTAAGGTGATTAGCCCTCCCTCTTATATATAAAGAGCCACACAGCTCGGTTACTTTCTGTGGCATGTATTTTCCATAAATGCTCTGTATTCAAGTTTTTTGGGTTTGTCAAACATATTTCCTTTTTCTCTTCTGTGTGACATAAAACGAGTAAATAAAATAGTAAAAATGTTACACTAGCAAGCAGAACTTTAAAAAAGTGCAATTGCTAAATGTTGCTTTCATTATTGCTTTAAGGGTTTTGATCCCGAAGATGGAATTCCATATGAGAAAAAGTTCTGTGACGGTATTATTATTTTTATATCGTATTTTTTTAAAGATATACATAGTGTTACATTTGCTCTCTTAAAAGTGGTGTTGAAATATTAAAAGTGTGTCATTTCAGTTTTACCAAAATTCAAGTTCAAAGTTCTAAACGTGCAATTATCTCCAATGGAGAGGTCAATTTGACAGGAACACTGGATTGGTTGCTATAGTGATAAGACCACATTTGAGACTTTATTAGAAAAAAACGGTTCTTTAAGAGTTTTCCATGTATTCATTTGCTCTAAATGTGCTTTGTACAATTCTAGTGTATATTGAGTGTGTTCTCTGACAAATGTATTTTGGGCTGCTTAATTACTGGGTTGCTACGTTTAGACTTGCCCCTAGACTTAATGTTGTCAGCCACCCCACAGTGTTGAGTGGGAAAAAGGAAAATATTACCATTCTAAAAGAAGAGACCTTTGAGGAGGCACAGAGTCTTAATATAAAGTGCAGCATATATGGTATTATACATTGTTTATAAAAAGAATAAACATGGCGGAGAAAGGTGAGGGTCAACAAAAGCAAGCAAATTGCAGATTTATTAACCCAGGAATTGATTTACAAGTTTGAAGTCAAAACTGGGTAACAGCAAAAAAAAAATAAAAATAAAAATAGGTATGATAGCCCATATGTTCACTGTAGGAGACGAGTAGTCTCAAAAGAAAGCAGAAATGCTTCACGCCATCTCTGTCTCTTGAGCTTCTGAAGTAAGGTATGTGAATAATGTACTTTTTTTTAAATTCTTCCTTTTTTTAGGAACTGATGCAAAAGGTATCATAATAATAGGGGATTCTGCTGCAGCCCACTTTCACATACCTATGCAGTGGCTGAGTGCAATAAACATGTCTAAGGTGAGTGTAAGCTCGCTTACATAAATGCTGGCATTCATCAGAACAGTAAATCAGATGGTCGATTGGAAACTTTTTGCAAGTTTACCTCTTGGTTTTTAGAAACATAGAATTAGGCAGCGAACAAGAACCATTTGGCCCATACAGTCTGCCCATTTTTCCTGATGTACCAGGTATGAAATGCCAAAGTGTCCTCAAAGGACCGGTGATGTACCTGGTACGTCATGCTAAAAAATGCCCCTACGTTGCCACAATCATAGCAATCGCGGGGCACTGCTGCTGCTCTCTGCCCAGATATGTCATGTCTCCATGAGAGTGAAAGTGTAGCAATAACCCCTTTTAATGCCATAATTGCAGCATTTAGGGGTCACTACTCGTTCACAGGGGCACTGCTACTGCAACAGCAAATAAAGAGCCCCCACAGGAGCAATCATGTAGGGTCAGCCCCCCGGTTTACCTGCAAACCGGCCCAGCTTTCGTAGGCCGCTTCAGGGACAGGACTTATCATTTCCTTGGTCTCCCCTTAATATTCTTTGTCTCAGTAAACTTCTCTTTCCTCTTATTTTATAAAGCCTTCTGAATTGTAAGCCTTAAGTACCCTTCACAAACGCATCATGTGCAGACCACCTACACATACTGAGTATCCATCACCTACCCGGTGTGTTGGTTTGTTTTTCATTCTGTCACATTCACTTTGTAATATCCTCAAAGTGATGGCCTTCCTAATTAAAATCTGTTCCTTTTAAACATGGGTCATTAGTCCTTTTAGCACTGGACTAATGTTTCTGTTCACATTCCCTTTGTGATTCATTTCACACAACAAATAAGCAGTTGATAAGGTGTAAGGGAGATATGATGTAAGTCCTGCAAACCCCAAGAGTTGACCAGTGATTTAGATAGACAGCATATGCTAGCCATACATATCTCTCTCTCTCCTTCTCATGTGCACGTTAGAGTTGCAGAACACAGGCGCTCTAAAAATTCAAGATGAATTGCAATGCTACCTTCAAGAATACAAGAGTATTTCAAGCTGTAGTGATGCACAGCCTAGAATGAACAACATATCAGTAATAGCGTCCATATGCATTAAAAGGCATGACTACCTTCTGGTAGGAAAAATGGAAATCTGGAAACAGAAATCTGTGTCTTGTTTTGTATCATTATACTGGAAAGCAGATATCAAGGACAGGGGTATTGCTAAGAATAATGAAATAAAAGCAGTAATCTCCTCTGGTCCATTTGCATTTATTTGAGAAGACTGATGTACTCCTTTTATCGAAAGCATTGATGTAAAAAAACAGCTCCAGTCTTCATAACTCATCTGTAATCCATTGCGTTGCTGTATGGGTTGCTCATGTATATCGACCCACCTCCGTAGAATTAATCTTTAGGTAGGAAGCTTGGTCTATATCTGCTTACAAACCCATTTTTAATACTGTAAAGAAATTCTGAAATATACTGATTAGATAGCTCCCTCATCAGAGAAAACACATTAGCAATATGAATGGCATTATAGTTATTATTAAAGTGGACATATAAAATATTTACGTGAATTGAGCACTGAATCGATCAATACTGGTATTGACTCCATCATCAGAAACTAAGCACTACAGGATCTCTCAGGACAGTTAACCAGACTGAGGTAAATGCAGATCACAACATATAGAACATTTTCGTTGTTTGGGTTAATGTAACAATCCAAGTTATAATTATAATTACCAAGAGATCTGTGGTTTCAGCTCTCTCACATAATTATTCATCATGAAGGGTCAAAGCTTGCAGATTTCTACAGAAGGCATAGGCTGGTCCTGAGTGAGGACCCTTTGAAGAAATCTCACTGATTTAACAATGCATTATACAGGGCCAGCCAAACTCTTCCTGCAGCAGAGGCTTAACTCTCCTTTCAGTCAACAGGCCCCTGAGCCATTTGTAGTGTCCTAAGTAGTAGGTAAACTAGCTCAACATGTTTAGGAGCACACTGCTTATACATATAGACCTAGCAGTACTAACAAAGTTGGGGAACAGCATTTTCAGCTTCCGTATGCAAGAACACTAGGAAAGCTAAATATTCATATGCTCCCTATGACGCTGAGACAGTGGCCATTATTTCCATATAACATCTGGGGTTGTTGGTTCCTGGTGCCTCATATTCAGTTCTAGACTGCCCTTACAAGTGGGATTAGTCCGATGCTGATCTTTCATTTGTAATGACATTTCTGAGCTAAAATTTGAGAATGAAGATTCACCATAGGGCAGGTTATTTAAGTATTATCTGTTGTTGGTTGAGCTAGTCTCTTGGCTGAGCTAGTCTTTTTTTTTGTATACATTTCTCCTTTATTAGTAAGCAAGTCATGCAGGAGAGGACTTCACAACCACTTTTGATGCCATAGGGCCAGACCTGATTGAACAGTTAGTGGAAACAAATGATAGAAGACAATAACACAACTAATAAACAGCAATCTATATGTAATTGTGAAAATGTTTAGTTAGTTTTAGTAATGGTAAAATACTTTAAGTACCATGTTTTGAATACCTTGAGCAATCTGTATCAATGCAAAAGTAGAGCCATAGTAGATCATATAGGTTGATTTGTATTGATTATGAATGATCTCGATGTTATTAATGTTCTTTTATGTGTTCATTGTGTAGTTTCATTTTCATTATAATGAAATGATGTTAACTTAATAATTCAGGAAACATTTGCTGATCTACCACTGGCTCTTTCCAATGAACTTGATTGGCCACAGTTCTCTCTGTACACTGGGTTCCAAAACTCCACAATCGGGTAAGAAAAGCAAACTGTTACGCTCATCGGTGTCTGTGAGATTATTATAAAATATTATATTGGTTTCACATAAGTGATAAGCAAAGACAGATGACTCAATTGGGGAAAAAGTAACTTAAAAAGGGGAAATCTGGCCACCTTCACAGGAAAGGCGAGGACGTAGACCAGCAAGGTACCCAAAATCTGTTACATTTCCAAGAGAATGGAATAGACCCTAAATAATACAGTCCTAACGACCCTGATATGCATATCTATAATTCATTTGGCAGGAAGTTAAATACCACAGCATCAAGATCAATTCTATCCATAAAGATTTCAGGAAGTATTTTGGTGTATGCTTGGTTTTTTTTTTAAATGAAGATTAGATGTGTCATAATAATAATCTGTATTTTATTTAATCTAGGGGCTGGACAAAATCTTTATACCTACAGTTAAGAAAATGGAACCGTTGTAACCACAGGGATTACCAGAACATAGCTAGAAATGGTATGATGCTTACTCGTTCCATATGGCAAGGCATAGTTGTAGCAAAAAAGGTTTCAATCAGAAGAGAAGAAGAAGAGCTATGAATTTTCATGTGGTGTGCTCTGTACCACTAGGAAGCATGAGCTTATGGACCATAAAATTATATATGCTCCTTTTATTCTTTATCTCTCTGGCTCTCCATGAAATACGTTTTTGCATTCATAAAAATAGAGCTGTCAAATGTTTCAATGTTTCTATAAATATCTGAAATTCCCTGCCTTTTGCATTTAAAATATCCAATTTATTTGGATGTATTGCAGTGCCGCTTATTAATTTATTTTCTTGTTTAAAGAGGACAATATAGATATACATACTTTAGTATGGTCTTTAGTGCCAAACAAAAAATTAATGGTTATCAAAAGTGGAGTTTCAGTATATTTTGAGCATCTACTGTATAGTAAATCCATTATTGTACCTAAAAATTCCATACATTTTTTTTTCAATGTCTGATTGACAGTTCGTCCATTTGCTTTCGGTGATGTGATCACTGATACTGCAAGAGTATTCTATCAATTTGGCAGAAACCCCTTGAGGTCTCTATTTGTGTTTTACGCCACTGATTATACTCAGCATGTGATCAAGAACACAAAGCTTGCTGCTCACCATTTGATTAGCAGCCAAGGAGGTCACAAAAGCTAATCGTAATAATAACAAAAAATTACAAATAAATACGTGAAATACAAATAAAATGAAACCATAGCAAAACTTATATGTCCTACTTCCAGAAATGTCTAAAATATAAGACTTTTTTTTTTTAAATTGGTAAATATGACATTAGAAGTAGGGCATTACATAACAATCTGGACTTACCAAACAAGGGTTGAGGAGGGTGATGAACTAATAAATTTATAATCTATAAGACAGTATTCAATTTCAGAAAGTAAAATATATAATTTGTATTGTTTTAATTCTGTAGCGCTGTATGTATATATATATAATATTATATAATATATATATTTATATACATTTTGTGTTGTTGTTTGCAATTGCACATATCATTCTTGTTCTTGAGGGACCATATCCAACATGGTAGCATTTGTAAAAAAGAAATGTAAAAATAATAATACTTTTTTGGTTATTACTTTTACGCACTTGTTTCTTTATTTATTTAACTAGGTGGTTCATCTCACAATGTGTATCAGTATGTGGAAAGGTAATCTATAATCTATAATAATACATGTGAATTGATAGATTTAAAATAATGAAACATTAAAAACAATTAAATATATGGAATTTCACGCAAAAAAAAGTATATACATGCCAAATTGGGTTGCCAAAGATGGGAATTAAAATGTCTCCAAAATTAATGTATTCTCTTAACCAAAATGGAATGTGTGTAGGGCCCCAGGGCAACTTTGTCTTTGGGGCTTCCATTCCCAGATGTTTATCCAAGTAATATCCAAGATAGCACGTGCCTTAAAATCACTGTATGTGTTTCTGATTACATATTCTTCCCAGATAACTGTATGGTGCAATTCCAGGATTATCTTGCAGAGTGATTTTTTTCGTGATGTGTGGGGCCCAGGGCCTCAATTAGCCATATGGGAGGGACATGCCTGCGTTCATGACATGTACTAATCATCTGATTAAAATAGTTTAATTTGATGTCTGTTGCATTACAGTTTGGCAAGAAACCAGGAACTGGACAGACCTGCAGTTGTGTTCTATGCTATGGTTGGTAATGATGTGTGCAACAGGTATGTAGTACAGAGAGATAGAGGTAAATACATGTTTAAATATAAAATCAACTTTAAGATTCACCAACATCAGTGATAACAGTTACAACATTTTAAGCATTACAAATGACACCAGTAGGATCACACTGGCCACAGCCACTGACAGGTTAGGCATACCTACTGTAGAGAGAGATGTGGGGAGAAACATTATGCTGAACCCAGTAGTTAAGCCGGAGGACAATTGCACCCATACCCTCATCAAAATTGCACCCATACCCTCATTTAATGTACATTTGTGGAAGGCAGAATATATCTTAAGTAAGCAGGTTACATGCTTGTGCCAACCCACACTGATAGGGTCTATGTTTCTTATGTAGCTCAAGTGGAGATTAGTGTCCATTGGTCCATGAGTGTTACATTATCATCAGCTATCCCAATCTTTATCTGGATTGGTGGGAGGAAACAGTATTGAAATCTGAAATTGACACAGAATATCATAAATATATTGATCTAAATGTTAGATACTTTGACGATATTCATTTCATACGGACAGGATCCTTGTAGACCATTGAATAAATGGTCAGTGTATTTAATCAAAATACACACAAGTTTGATCTACTTCCTTGTACTACTGTGTGCAGGGCAAGAAATGCAGCCATACCACTTTGTTCTTTCACTTGCATTGCGTGTCGCTGCATGTATCTAACCTGTGGTCCAATCACATGGGCTACAGAAGTGTATGGGATTTTGTACACAAACAATGTGCATGTGACCTCAGAGAGGCATTTAAAGCCTTGACATTCATACACGACAACACTGTTTGCCATGTCCTTATAGTATAACTAAGCTTAAGAACCTGCTGTCGAAAACTTTTTTTTCTTTTTTCGATTAGCGATTACCATTCACTGTGTAATGGGTATTTGATTTATTCAGGAGAAGCACAGTAAAGGAATATTACACAATTGTTGCTCACTCTGGCTCCCCTCAACCTGTAGCTACCATGCATATACCTTCACTAGGCTTACTTCTCTATGTTATAGCTTCTGGGTTTCTTTCCAGATACTACATTACACTTATATTATATCACATAACATATTACAGTTATATTTGTCCTTTCTAGGAGTGAACAGTCCAGAGTCTTAGCCATGAGTGTGTCTAGCTATTCTCTTTAAATGTATGTATAATTATTTTTTGCCCTCTCCATATCCCCATATTTTCAATTATTTTTTAGTGGTGTATGCCCTTGGGAGGGGCACATGAAACCAGACTGAGTAAGAACGGTTAGAAGGATGTTCTTGGGAAATTACAACTACTGCTATGTTCAAATGAGGCCTTTTGATTTCTTTTTGCATTTTGAAGAGGGATATAAAAGAGAAAAATCTTGAGCACTAGATAGGCTATGTCACTCCTATTTCAACAGCAGCCAATAATGCAACTTGCTCAGAGAAGTCTTACTTCTGATTGACCAGATACGAGGCATATGTTGAAGACGTTCTGTAACATATCTGAATCTTTTAAGTAGATATGACATTTTATTTTGGCAATTCACATTATTATCTTTCTAACAACTTAACCTTTATGAACATTGGGGCTGGACAAAACTGCGTAGAAATTAGGAGCTGTCACCATCCTGGCTCCCGCTGGGAGGCGGACCGGCCGCGGTTCCCGAACGGGGCTTGGTGAATGGCGCCAGTTTTAAAAAGCCGGCTGTGCCTTTCACAGGCACCCTGTTGTGGTCTTACAGTTTACTGTTATCTGCTCGTGCTATTGGTTTGTTATTTGACCATTGGCTTTCCTGACTCCCCGTTGGCTCTACGATTCGGTACCTTCGCTTGTGTCTACTGGTTTTGACCCCTGGCTTGTCTGACTACCCGCTTAGTGAATCTGACCCCTGGCTGGTCTGACTACCCGCTTTGTGAATCTGACCCCTGGCTCGTCTGACTACCCGCTTATTGAATCTGACCCCTGGCTCGTCTGACTACCCGCTTAGTGAATCTGACCCTGGCTCGTCTGACTACTCTCATTGTGTTCCTGCCTGGTGCTGCGCCTTGCTGCCTTTACTCAGAACCTATCTCCAGCTGGTGGGAGGTTGTCCACTGTTGGGATCATCTAAGTCCTGGGCTGCGGCTGCTGGGAGTGTTCTCTCTATAGCAGTGGTTTGGGCAGAAGAACTTCTGCGGGGACGACCTTCCTTAATAGTCCAGCATAGTGACAGGAGCCTCCGTTTGTTGCGTTGGCCCTTTACCAACTTTGGCCATTTGTGTAAGGACTCTTAAGGGATGGTCTCTGCCTTTTGCGCCCTTCTTAACACATTCACAGCAGAATCTTTTTTTAAGATGTGTTTGCATAGTCACAACACAGATTTTTTTCCTTTATATATGTCCAATCATAGTAAACCATTAGTAACAACAGAGGAATATTGCATGGTGGTATACAGCACCTGATATGTTTCCCCCCTCTCATTGGCCCCAGTGGTTGAGATGTAAAAAGACAAAACCCCCTTAACCTTCTGAATGGAGGAGAAGTCCACCTGCCTACTTTGGGTTGACTATCCGCAGGGACTAAAGAAGACTTCCTCAATGGTCATGACATTATCTTTCTAGACAGTCATTACCAACATCCCTGTCCCATACCCATTCCCTGCCTTACCTTATCTTTTTTCTTTCTTTTTTCTTTCTTTTTTCTTCTTGTTATTTCTCTGTTGAGCGTCCTTGTATAAATTGAAAGTCATTTAACAAAATCACACAAAAATGTGTATTGTTTAATGACATGAGGTTTTACTGGTATATGTATGGCTTCTTATACAGAGTATTGGGAATGTCATAATCCACCTCCTACTGCAAATTACTGTAAGAAAAAAAAGAATATATATATATATATATATGTGTGTGTGTGTGTGAAATTATGAGCCCAGACAGATTGATATTTTGTACCAGTAGTAGTTTTTTATAGGAGCCAAACGGAACTGGCTTCTGTAATAAACCTAGCCCTGTGATTTTTAGATAAAAGTACTTTTAACTTCATATATTTTCTTTGAGGTTTCCAAATCATGTTACTGTTTTATAGCATTGGAATAGATAGTTAACCGGCAGAGCACAATAAAAATAAAATGACATTTATATTGTTCTAGGAATCAAGACACACTGAAATACATGACTACGCCACAAGAAATGAAATCCAACGTCTTAACAACACTTGAATACCTGGATTCTCGACTGCCGAATGGAAGTCATGTGGTTTTAGTGCAATTAGCAGATGGACGGTTCTTGTGGGATTCCATCCATGACCGTTATCATCCGATTGGTGAGTCAACTTACAACTACACCCAATGATCGCAACGCAAATAGTTTGGGTTTCTTGAAATTGTGTATACGGAAGCATTAATCCTTTGGGGAAAAGATGGTCAGGTTCTTGTGGGCCCCTCTTCAGACACACTTTTTCTACTGACCACCATAAACTAATGATTTTGTGTACCATTCTTGTAGAAAGCAGCTTGTTTTTTATACTATGAATTATATATATATATATATATTAATATATTATATATATATATATATTAATACACTGTTTTCTTTGTAATGGTCAAATGGTCACTCATTCACTCACACTGTCACTACTCATTCACTCATCCACAAACAAACACACATACATACATAATTACAAAATATCTGAAAAATATTTCAGATATCTCATACACCCACTTTATCAAAGCTCATTACAGCCTTTTTGCACTTGGGCACATTTGCTGCCACACATGCACTACACTAGGACCCCTTTATCCCAAATGCAACACTGCACGACGTGCACCTGAATACAAAACAATGGGTTACTTATCTCATGCGAATAAGCAAGATCAGAGCAAAATGTTTTCCTACAAATTGTACTCCAATCACTATGAATTTCATGTTGTCCTTTGTCTGTTTTGTTGAATCTAGGCTATGACCCAAGATGTAATTACATGGGTGCTGCTCAAGTTGGTACCTTCATTTTTAATCCAATTTCTAAATTCAAAGACAAAGGGAATACTTTCATGTTATTTAAAGTGTGGTCTATAGTTCCCACCTATAGTTTAAACCTATCTCTCCCATTAAACAGGACAATTAAACAAGAATGTGAAATATAAACACGTGTACAGTTTCCTGAGCTGTCTTAAGGTAAAACTTTATTGTTAAGAGTCTGTGCTACAATTTGGCGAAATATCCACTTATATTTGTGGGTTTATTCACTTAAATCGTAGTTTCTTAGTGAGTTAAACCTCACCAATACCACCCAAGTAATGCATCAAAGTTAAATATGTGAATCCAAGGCGAAATTAGTCATCTAAAGTGATATTAGTCATCTGAAATGTCCAGTTTACCTGTTAACTCTAATTTTATTGGATAAACTCCTTTATTGCGTTAAATATGTGAAATTCCTACTACTGACTAGTAGTATCATGTTCTTTGCATAGCTGTACAGATACTCATGAATGGCCCACAGACATATTTGTCATATGGAAAACTAGTAGTAATGTGGAACGATTTTCCCATTTCCTTCTTAGCTTGTGACAGTAACAGCCCCTGTACACTTGAGGTATCCTAAAGCCAAAACACTGCTAATGGTCTTGGCATTCCATCCGCACCTTGATATAACTATTTATGAAATTAAACAAATTATGGGGTATGTATAAAGAGCACTTTTGGTGCAGATGTAAAGCAGTCACTATAGCAACCAATGCAATGTTACAACTCACACCATGTTTTTGCACCACAATTGCTTTTTCTACACACCCTTACAATGGCAAATCTGACTAAGGGCAAAATGTTTAAAAATCCTAAATTTATAAAGAATGAACAAAGTGCATATGCACTTTATCATCAGTACAAATGACAAGGAATATAAAGCATTCTGACCTGTTTTGTTGAATTAATGTGTTTCCTGTATTTTGTAAATTTCTTCTTTAAAATTCTTTAATAATGCTTATTTTTTCTAGATCAACCCATGTGAAGGATGGATGACCGAGAATGAAACACTTCGCAATTTAACCACTGAGGTAGTTAACAAGTCATCAAAATTTCCTTTTGATAAATATGGACCAAATCACTGATTTTGGGTTTAACAGAAAATCTACCCTGGCCTTGAAAATATCTTCCTCATACTCAGATTAAGCCTGTCGATGAGGCTACAAAATTGCATAAAACCAACTTCAGTGGCCACACAGGGCCGGCCCTACAATGGAGCCGACTGGGGCAATTGCCCCAGGCGGCACTTTAGAAGGGGCGGCACTTTGCTGCCCCAAGCGTTTTTTTTTTGTTTTTTTTGAAGCGGAGGAGAGAAAGAGGGGCGCCGAGTGGTTTTCGCTTACCCGCTCGGCGCCCCTCTCTCTCTCTCCTCTGCGGCGAGTCTCCCTGTTCGGTCTCGGTGCCGGCTTGTAATGCAGAGCGCCGGAAGTGGCGTCATTTCCGGCGCTCAGCATTACAAGCCGGCACCGTGGCAAAGCAGGGAGACTCGCCGCAGGACTGTTTAAAGATAAGTACCAGGGGGGGGGTAGATAATGGCGTCGGCGAAGTTTAAAATGCCACCCCCCTCCCCCGGCGTCGGCGGGGGGGGGGCGCATTTTAAACTTCGCCCCAGGCGGCGTTAAGTCTTCGGCCGGCCCTGATGCCACATTAGCAAAAAGCCAGTTCATGACATGAATGCCCTGCTAGATCTTCCCTGGTCCACTGTAAGTGATATTATTGAGAAGTTGAAGTGTCTAAAATGCTCAGCCACAAAGCTGAGTGCCTTCCCTCTGTAGCATCGCTCACTACAGAGTTCCAAACTGCTCCTGGAAGCAACATCACCACAAGCACTGTGCACCAGGAGCTTCATGAATTGAGTTTCCAAGGCCAAACAATTGCACACAAGCCGAAGATCACTATGCACACTGTCAAACACTGGCTGGAGTGGTGTAAAGCACACCACCACTGGTCTCTGGAGCTGTGGAACCATGTTCTCTAGGGTGATGAATCATGCTTCGTGAACCTGGGTTTGGCAGATGCAAAAGAGAACGCTCTCTTCCAGAATGAATAATGCCTACTATAATAATGTTTGAGGGAAGTACAATAGTATGGGTCAGTTTTTCAGGGTTTGTGGTAGACCCCTTACCTCCAGTGAAGGGTAATGTTAATGCTACAGCATACAAAGACATTTTAGACAATTGTATGCTACCATCTTTGCGGCACTTTTTTTCCATTTACTAATTTAAGGAAGAGCCTTTCCTGTGTGACTGTGCTCAGTTAAACCTCACTTAACACACAATTATATTCATTTTTTTACAATACAGACACCAGATGTACTTGCACTTGTAATATGGGTCCTGCTCTCACAAAATGACTTATATTAGCCCTATCTGTGTGTGGTATCAATACGTCTGTTTCCCCAATGCTAAAACCCAAGATAAAGTAGATGTGATGTACAGTGTGATAGTGAATCCTAAGTGACGCCATTGCATTTATTTGTATTTCTTTTTCAGAGAGCTGATCAGCTTTCCAGCATTCTTTCTGAAATAGCATCATCATACAAGTTTAAACACTTTAAATTAATTTACTTTGATAATCTATACCAAAAAGGTAAGATGAGTTGATGTTACTTTGGTTCCAAAAGCAAATGGATGATTAAGGTAACATTTATTGGGACAATACTGAAATTGTTACGCTTGCCCATTTTTGCTGTTTATAATACATTAACTTTGAGGACGAGATGTTCAATTGCTGCCTAAAATTCCCACCCACTGACATAATAACAAGAGTATCAGTGTTATTCGCTTCACCTGTCAGTGGTCATAATGTTATGGCTGATTAGTGTATATATATGGTATGTGTGTATTTATCCTGTTGTCCCGGGGTCCCTACTGGCCTTGATCCACATTTGCTATAAGCTATGTCTGTGACAGTTTACTAAACAAAGCCTGATAGCAGTTGTTCCCCCAAGGGAACTTTTCACACTTTAACCCCCATCATCCTGTTCATGGTGAGGTAGATGCCTCCTAAGGGTATTTTAGATATTTGTAGCCCTCCATCCCACTGAGCAGGGAATGAGGGGAATAGAAACATAGAAACATAGAAAGTGACGGCAGATAAGAACCAGTAGGCCCATCCAGTCTGCCCAACCTCTGAGTACTTTCCTTTAGTACTTGCCCTTATCCTGTATCTAGCTTGGCCTTATGCCTATCCCATGCTTGCTTAAATAGTTGGGCAACAGCAGAGGATCTCCCCAACTGACCCATAATCCCACTGCCCACAAAGGTGGAACAGTGGAGCAGCTAGCCATGACAGCAGGACAGTGCTCTAAAATCATGAATGTCTAGCTAAATCCTGGGCCGTTGAAGAATGGTTTAAAACTATGACCTCTTTTGCTAACATTTCCACTCTTTTGATATATACTTTCACATTGTACTTTGAGCATCAGAGAAGGGCTGGAAGTACTTTGTACATCTTCCCAGCCCTTAAAAGATTAACATCTTATCATCTTGATGTTACAAATAAGATTTAAAGCCACCACTTGTATTTGAGCATTTATTATTTTAATAAAATGCTCAGCTTTTATATCTGAGACAGGCATGAAATATTACATTATTATGCCTCTAGGATATAACTTACCAGGGCGCTGATTTACAAATATCATTTCAGCCAAGAGGTGTCATCATATTTCATTCCACCTACACCATGTCTTCTCTCCATAAGACAAACAAGTCAGCTTTGTCTATTTTGTGTTCTCTTTTAGCCGTAAGGTTTATTGTAATTTGCATCAAATATCACGGTTGTATAAGCAATACAATCTGCCATCAGTAGAAACAGAGTACATTAAAAGAAGCAAACATCAAATGGCATTTTTCTGGGAAAAAAAACTCTTGTACCCCCAAAACAACAACTCATCACAATTTCCCCTTCTAGCAGAATGTATTGTGACTGAATTAATGACTTGTATCTGGAAATTAAATATTTCATAGCGCAGGTCACCCTGTCATCGTACATCATTTTCAAATGCAGTGCACACTTCTATTTCCATTCTTGTATATGCACTGAGCATAAATACTTTGAACAAAAACCTCCACCTCACAACTAGATCATATGTTCCAAATGTTTGTGCATTTAAGTTGTAAGTGTTTAAAGTGAATGGATAAAATTAATTTAGGTTTAAGATTTACAGGAAAACATTATTTATAATGTCTTATACTGGGCCAAAACTGGCCATCTGATACACCGTGTAGGTGCCCGATCTGCTGGTGGCCAGTATGTCCGCTTGCCTACCGACACTACTGCTCCAGAAGCAGATTGGACCCTATAGTGTGTGTCTGCGCACATATAAAAAAACCCGCAATGTGTGGCCTCACGTATGCAGCCATCGACAGCCATGGATTGTTTTCAAGCTTGCACACCTGCATGCCATTTTTATTGCGGTCCTTGGTCATTTACTGTCCTTTTCCAGCGACAACACAAGAGGAAGAGAACTGAACTCAGGCCTACATTGTATAATTCACCCCGAATGTAGCTTAGTAAAATGGCTGCAGAACCCACAGAAGTCAGACATAGACCTGATATAGGCTCTGCACCTCCTTGTGGGTATGGTTTTACTCCCCCACCACATGTTGGGTGGGGAAAGCAGAAGGTCACTCATCTTCATTTATTTCAACCTTTAAACATTTTGGGCGTCAAAAACATGATAGTTTTCAGTCAACTCTTGTGAACTCACCCACAATTTACATATTTATTTTGCAAATATTTTGAATACACCCCCTGTAACCCATGGGTAAGCTAACATATGTTTTGTATGAAATGCATAGACTATCTACCTGTCTGCTGCCTTTCTGAAGTGAATCTAATCATAAGAATTATCTGTGATGGTACAGAGCAGAATTATGCCATCATAACATGGCATTCCCATACAATTCTAATCCCTCCACATAACATTGTGATGACACAAGCTCTGAGTTCAGTTCTAAACTGGTAATTAGGCTTGTTTTTCTTTTAATAATAATAATAGGCATAATTAATCTGTTCCAATTACCAGAGCCATAATATCATCCTATGAAATTAATTTGGCCATCTTCTGTTATTCAGAGGCTGGTGAAATATATAGATGTGAGCAGTGGTGTATTGTGGCCTAGGTGGTGGCATAACAAGGTGCCAATCAAGCTCCATATAGCCGCGGATTTCCTAACCGGCCTATTAACACCATGGATAAATGTACTGTGTTGCCATAGCCCTCCATAGTTTGTTTCCACCCAGTAACGCTCATTCTTAAAAGAGAGAGCCCTGGGATATTGGGATATGAGGTCATATCCAGGCGCTCAGCAGTAAGGACGACAGGGCGGAGGGGGCAACTGGTAGCGCTGCCCTGGCTTAGGCCTAGGGCAAAAAAAAAACAAACACGATGCAACTCAATTAATCTTATGTATACATAGGTCCTCAGAAGTTTGGCCTTCACTGTACAGATAAGATCACCTTAACTTCTGTATAACCGAATGCACTTACACAGTGCCTCCATTAAAGGGACACTACCACCATCATATGCACTTTAATGCATGCAAGTGTCCCCTTTAAATTTCATTGTTTTCTACTCCGTGAAAATGCTTGAGAGATTCTCAATCCTCCATATGCAATTACCTCTTCCCTGCCCCCCCCCAGCTCTGCAGATCTCTGCTTCCACTTCTGAAAAGTCTTGCTGGTATAGCACTTAATATTTGTGCGCATTGAGGTGAGACAGATTCACAGTTTGGGATTTTGTTCTACTCTTTCATGCCAACTTTCATAAATAACCAAGTTTCTCCATTTCACAACCTAATGTCTACAATAGATCAAATCAAATCTTGGTCCTGATTCCAGGTGCCATGGACGTACTTAAGGTGTCAGTTCAGATATCCCTTAAAATATAAAATACTTAAAGCAATTATGTCAATGTATGTAAATCGTATTGTTTGCACCTGGCTACATCTCCATCATGTAGTTTACTGTCCACAACTTGGACTTGACTGATCCCAATATCTTCAACTATATCTTCATCTGAAATAAGTCATTTGCAAAGTACTGTGTTGGCATTATGCTTAATGTCAGTAATACTATTTTCCTCATAATAAGTGGTTTCCGTCCATACCTTTGTAAAAAGAATGGATGTCAAGCTTTTCCTTTTTGCACTTTATGCTGTTTCGATGTTATTGTCCTCATTTCACTTTGATCGTCGGTAGCACTGTAGGGAATAACATATGCATCCAGCTGTGTCCCTTTCATTATTCAGACATACGCCTGTCATATTGAATAACAGTTCTAAATAATACTGAATAAACACCGGTTGTACCGATACAAAAACAGAAAGGTTTGAAATACTCTCTCTAGGGCAAACATCCATAATGGTTATTTTACGGTGACTGCACAAAGCAAAATATATTTAACCCAATAAGGGTGTATTGTGGATGGGACAAGCTTTGTCTCTGATCTAAAGGGCTTGTGTATGATAGAAATATGTTTCGATTCATTTCATAAAATTAGCTGTACACTAAGACTAGAGGATAGTCTGTCTTAGTGTAAAACACTGGAAGCTGGAGGGATCAGCTTCAGAGTTTTGGTTAAGATTTCACCATTTTCTACGGTTGGGCTTCAGTTTTGTGCCAAATGGTGTGCCTGTTTGGTTGGCAATACTTTTCCCCTCATATGGTGAAAGCAGCATGTTTGTTAATGATCTGACAAATGATGTCTGTGTAACTAGGCTCTTAAGTATAGCACTACAATGAATGTCTGTACAATGTAGGTTCTTTAATTGGTTACTGGAGACTTGGGGAATCCTCACAAGTTCCTCAAGCACTATATATCACTGTCCCTCTCCTCTTTTAACATCCCAGTACCCATCATCACCATCCTTTTAAACCCCATTGCCTCCCTCGCCATCAATCGTATTCATCCACAAGTGCTGCAGGTCTTTATGGAGTGCTTAGGCCCAGAATTGTGCCGTGAAGACAGTCTTGGATTTAACCCCACCTAAACTATTGCATTCCTCCCAACATTTCAAAATGTGAAAGAGGGACACTTATTTATTTTTTTTAAGTGCACTCACCAATACAAGCAATTGCACTTTACAATGTCGCACTTGCATCGCCACTTACAACACACTTGATTTTTGTCAGCACAGTCATGCATATTAAAAATAACCAACACTTTTAATTGAATTTCCATGATGCTGACCGAGCATCATGGGAAGTGCAGTCAACAGTAAAGCTGCAGATGCTAGCTGTGAACTACAAGTCTCATGATTCTCAGCCAGCCAGGTGTCCACCATAATGATGGCTGAGCCTCACTGGAAGAGTATTCCACAGCAGAAGAGATTTTTTTCCCATTTAAAAAAGGCTAATGTTATCCTCTCTTCCAGGATCCTTACACACATATACACATACACTGCTCTTACACACGACTGCCCATACACACTGCCTTTGCACACACCTGCTCATAAACACATATATACACATAATCTGCCCTTACACACACAAATACACATACACTGTCCTAACACACAACTGTATTTACACATAGAAATACACATACTGCCCTTACACACCAGCTTACAAATACCTACACTGCTCTTACACACAACTGCCCATACACACACAAGCTTACAAACACACACATATATACACATACACTGCCAA